>WURS02000013.1:13927806-13946367 GCA_011762765.2 Rhinocypha anisoptera | reverse complement strand
CATAAAGTGTATTTATGTGGAATTGCTGTGAAATTATTTCCCAATCTTCTATAATTTGTAAGGAAAATAATAAAACATTCTGATAAGACAATACACAGGACCACACTTGTTGCTTTGATTTTTAACAATTTAGATGTTCTATCAAAGTTTCATACCTCAAGTAGGTAACTTTCTGATCATTGGATTAATTTTTAATACTCATTAATTAATTATTCCCAGTTATTTCATTAGTAATCGGAACTCTAACTTCCCTTATCTATATGATGCTTTGGTAACATTTTGAAGTCTTTCTGTAAATTGTAGTATTTATCTCCTATAAGATAAATTTGAACTCTAAAGGAATAATCTTGGACAAATATTTAGTTTAGTAAAAATTTTTATTTATTTTACTAATAATATTTTATTCACTCTTATTATATTTATTTCACCGCCATATATAAAAAACAGGCATATCTAAATTTAAAAAAGTAAATGATCACATTGCATGGAATGAGAGAGTGAACATGTTGTAAGGAAATAAAGTAATTTTAATTCCACTGCTATGCTAGTGAAATAGCCATGCTTGATGGGCATACAGCATATAAGAAATATATTTGTTGCTCTAGGGAATTTTACGTTTCATTGGTACCATTCTATGGCATATTATTAGCATCATTAAAAAAATAGTGAACTACGATTTATTTCTCTGAGAGTGTGGAAGACAATGTTAAAACTCAAGCATCAACAGCTTTCAAAACTACTAACTATTCCTAATAAATCTTCTCTTTCTCTGGCTTAATGCTAGAGTTCTATAAGAAGAGTGTGTATTCTCCCTCAGTGTTCCTGGTCACATCTGAGCTCTTTGGGAATCCTTCCACTCATTTTGGGATACCTAATTTTATAGCTGATTTGAGGTGAATACCCTCTCTACAATAAAGCAGTCCACTCTAAACATACATTACACAGCAACTATTATAAGGATATTCTTTCCCCCATACTTTGTCCCTCAATAAGGAAAATTCAATAGCAGAATGCCGTTCGTATAATGTTCATTGCTGACATCTGCCATTTCTAACACATACTATAGTGCTGCCACCTGGAGGCAGTTGAACTTGCAACCTCACACACAAGAGGCAGTAGGTGGTTCACACTATGACTCTTGTCAATATTTCAGCTAATCAGAGCATTGTATTGTTTATAGATTTGTAGCTATGAATTATAATACATTCCATTTTGAATGCTCCTATTATATGAATAAACTATGAGCAATCAATTGTTGAAATGCTCAAATTCTCCAATTTCCATGATTGTTACATTCATTTTCATGTTTACTAAGAAAGCCATGTATACCTCTGATAAAGTTAAACTATTCATTCACATGAAATCAGGTATGAATGACACCATGAAATGAATATTCCAGTAACAGGCAAAACAATGTAAAAAGAAATAAAATGCAGAGTAATAGTATGTGGAAAGTAATAAAGTGCATGGATTAGTTGCTTTTCCTAAGATACATACATACCTATGAGTATGTAACTTTGATTTTTTTTATTATACCACAAAGTATGTATAAAGACAGTGCAATGGTGAGCAGGGTGTTAAATAGTGCACAACTGTAATGAGGAAAGCAGTAAACTGAAACTAAAATACCAGGAATAAAATCATAATTCTACTATTGTTTCCCAGAGTCATGAAAGAATTAAATTGAAATTCATTAACTTTCACATTACCATTATTTGTTGCATTTCATTAACTCAATACTAATTTCAAGGTTAAGAAAAATTAAATGAATTACATCATTAGTTACAGATTGAGGAAGCACACTGGTCCAATATATAAACACAGTTTGAATTCATTGTTGTGCAAGAAGATATTTACCATGTGTGATAGCTGTATTTGGCGGCCAAGAGTTTCTTGATTGCAATTTTCTCTTGTATTTCTGAGTGCATTAAGGAGATGGTTGAATAGAGGATTGTAGCACATATCCACTACATCTCTCTATAATGCTATCTTAAAACAAAAGTGGAAAACTGTAGCTATAATGCTCTCCTTATCAATTCCTTCACATGAAATCATTCTTCACATGACTCATTGGATCATACATTACTCCACCAGAACAACTTCGTTTTAGTTCGACAGTTGGAGTTTATTTCTTTTCAAATATGCAATGTGCTCTAAACATGTTTTCCCTTCCATATTACGTACTCCTTGGAGTATAAGAATATTTTGGCATTTTATTGTAGTTAATTTTTTGAAAAATGAGGAATGAAATTTGAAATCAAAATCGAAAGGTTAGAATTTTCAGGTTTCAATGATTACCACATTTGATTGAGAGCAAAAACGCATTAGAGAGAGCCCTTTGGGATGACTTTGTGTGTCGCAAAGAAGGAAGGTGATTGTGGATCAATCTTCTAATTGTGATTGTGTGTGGGCACTCGAAAGTGATGTGTCCTTCAATTCCGAATGCATCCTCGTTCGTTGACATCCTTCTAATGCCGGAAATTTTGTTACGATTTATCCTTGTGATTATGCAACCATCTCGTCCATTCTGTATTGATGAATAAGCTAGCTAACTAGGGGAACCAATGGACTGAGAAGAAATGAGACTATTCTGCTATTATACAAGTTCTATTCTACTCGTGTGCGACAGGAAATGAATTCCCTCTGGGTTCATCTGGTTACAGTGAAAAGATTTTTTTTAGCTTGGGACAAATTTTGACCGTGCAGAATTTTTCAATGTGAACTTCTTTAAATATTGTGCACCCATCTCAAAGATGGTGAGATTAGGTGATATTCTCTCGGTGAACGATGTTAAAGAAGTCCTTTTGAGTTTCCGCTGGAATCTGGAGATTTGTAGCCCGCCAGACTGTGAAGCTCCTGATCCAACTGGAAGCTTAGAAGATTTCTTGGTACATGGGTGGAGATAAAAGTATTCCCATGCGCATTTGTGAAATAATTTATTTTGTAAGTTAAAACTATAGATAGATAGATGTAGCACTATATAAAATTCTAAAGAAATACATCAAATTTGTTTTTTCTACTCTAACTTTATCTAAAAATACAAAACTACATTTAAATTGAAGGTTTTTGGTATTTCCCCCTGGCAAATTCTGTATGTTGAGTTTTCTCATGTTCTCCACCAATTCAATTATTTTGTTGTCAGCATTTTGGTAGTTAGATCTGCCATCACCCTTAAGGCACTGAGTGCTAACATCAAGTTTTGCTTTATTTATACATTCTTGCTGTAGAGTTCCTGTCTTCTGAATGTTACTGTGGAGCTCCTGTCTCCTGACTGGTTGGTTGAAATATTCCATTTAGGAGTAGAGGGAAACACACTTGGCCCTTTGGTGATCTCTGCTTGGGTCTGGAAAGGAATAAGTAATCTCAGCGTTCCCAGAAAGGACAGCTAGTGGCTTGGAGATGCTAATCATGGAAGCCTGTGTCCCATAGATATCGATGATCTCTGGGAAAATATCAAAGATTCTCAGCAGTTACAACATTCAGACCAGTCATTGCCTGTAAAATGATGAATGAAATTCATAAGTGAAAGACCTACTTTGATTAAAAACTCCCAGCATTTACTGCATCCCAAGTGAAGACATTGAATCATTTATTCATCGGCAAATTCAGCCGAAACCCATTGTGAGAATTGCATTGGACAGAATCATTCAGGAAAATTGGTGATTACAGAGCACACCGTGCCCACAGCTTTGACCATGTCATCTCCCTTTACACGATGGAAATACTCTGGTGCTCCATTGACTAATCAGATAGAGTAACAAAGGATTGACCATTGTAATAAAACTGTAACTGACAACATGAACTGCAACTGGGTACTACATTATTAATCAATCCTGCAAGTCCATCTTCTGTCTTTTGAAAAATACTAGGTGAAAAAATGGGATATGTATTGTAACCAACCAATCAGGAGCTCCACTACACTACTCAAGCTCACCCCTCCTCAACTTCCCTTCCTTCCTTGGACCCTTCAATGGTTGCTCAACAACACAACAGGGCCCCTACACCCCTTACCTGGCTGATCCCCCCGCCCCGACCTCCCACTTGCCAATCATCACCACCTTCCTTGAACCAGACCAGATTTATATTAGACAAAAATTTTTCTGTATGTACACCTGATGATGCTATGTGTCAAAACCTGGGTTATTATTGAAATTATTTATGTGGAATTACAAAGTGTTTTGTTTCTTGGAGTCATGAAGCAGTTTCATAAATTCATGCCTGAAACCATTTCTTCAATAAATCTAAAGGTAAAAAAAATTAGAAAGAATAGTGAATAACTTTGCCTCTATAACTCTTATGAAAGAGAACAGTTCAATTTGACTTACTTATGTATATGACCTTCCTGCCTGATAAGCTCCTGATATCCTGAGTTTAGCCCCATGCCAATGACTGAATCAAAGTAAAGGTTATACCGATGTTTTTGTTTGATAGCTTTTTGTTGCCAGGAAAAATCAGAGAGTTATCACAGAAGTTAGAATAATTGTTATGCCTTCATTTTTCTCGACATTGAACAAATGGTATTTTGATTTAACAGGTTTTCCAAAGCTCTCCAGAACTCCGAAAGAACCTTGACCCAAATCTAAGCTATGGTGACAATCACCACCACAACACTGCCCTTCATTATGCTGCCAAACATGGGATGAAACATCTTTTAAGGTAAAACTACAGCTAATTATAATTTAATTGGTGCTTTTGAATTTTTTCCCATGTAGTAAACACATTACATCCATATGGAATTTAATAATAAACTCAGTTAAAGTAAACTATGAATTTATTGGCACATTATGTATACCTATATATAATGATGATGGACAATTTTTCGACTTGTGCTCTAAAGTAGAGCTTTTCTTGATTTCTACATACTATACCAATTACTTCCTATTCTTGTGGAGATGGAGTTTTACTAGAATTTTTGCAATACTAATATTAACATCTTTCTGACAATGTAATGCTCTTCCCTAAAATGCACAGAAATATGGTAGTAATTGCCTTATTGTTTGCTATAATTGAACTTTTTCCATCACTTTAGGCTTTATACATGGACAATGTTATGAAACTCTAGTATTATTTTATTGCTCTCTCCATAATAGAGCTATTGAAGACAAAGGATGGTAGCATATTGCATTCTGTCCGGAAAATTCCTGGTTAGTTAACAACAGAAACATCAGTACCTTCCAGTTTTAATATACACATTATGATCAAAGTATACACATTTTACCATTTTAAGAACCTTTAGTAGTAGCAAGTGAAACTATTTGAGCATCTCTTTTAGTTATAACAATTGATAATATTTCACTTGATGTTCTATTTAAGTATCCAAGTCACATAGCCTGCTGTTATTTTTAAATGACATTAATTATGTGGCACTGAACCCTTTCTAGGAAGCTATTGTTTCATTTTCTTATACTGCTATGCAACCAGCAACCTTTTGTTATACCTGTCTTTAAATAAAATAATTATCACAAATAATGAAATCTGGCCATGACACTGGGGTAATAAATAAATATACAGTTTTATATCTTGGAGCATTGGAACTAACAGGCAGTCTAATAATTTCCTGAGACCAGTAATTTTTATTGGAATTAAAGATTAGCCTTGGATAGAAGGGACAGTGGAAGGGAAGGAAAAGAAAGCAAAATACTGGATAACATCCAAGGAGGAGGAAAGTATGTGCCTATGAAGTGGTTGACTGAGAGTGGAGGAGGAAAACTGCTTCCTGACACAAAAAAAGATATGGTGGTGATCATGGGGGATTATTTCCATTCCTTTAACTAAATTACTAATGAACCGAATTGTAACCATGTCATTTAATTTGATAATTGATGGCAGGTTTTTACATTTGACTTTAAAGTTCATCTAAAGGTCTTCTAGATTATATAAACTTCATTCTCTACATGTCAGCATCTACAATCCACACAACTGTAGTGTAGAAAATTGTGGTATGTGTGTATCACTCAATTTTTACTTTTGAAAGTTTTATGCATCAGCCAAATTGAAACATCTCTCTCCTAAGAATACTAATGTGTCTACTTACCAAATATTCTATTGCATTAATGGTCCAAGGAACAATGTCAGAGGGAGCTTAAACTCCTTTCATAGCCACCCATGCTGGTGAGGACCTAGATGAAAGGCCCGACAAAAGGTGAACCATCCCATCTCGCCTTGCATAATAATGAGTTGGATTCCCAAAAGGCTAGGAGGACACTCCAAAAATCACACCAAGGTCAGGTCTGGATCTTCAGCTGTAGTGAAAGCTGAAATCAAACACCTGCTCCTCCAGAGTGGAGGTTTGGCATGGAATTAACAACCCCATCTTGTAAATTGTGTTTTGTACAGATTATTCACACAAATCAAGCTGAATGGATTATCAAATAAGTAACCTAAGAAAAGCATAAAGCAGTCAAAATTGGATATGTAAATAAAAATAGGAACATAGAATATAATGACTATGCTTCAATCAGGAAATATGTTATAAGTAGTAAGGAAAGCGGAGAAATATGCAATAGATTTGACTGCTTTACAAGAAATTTGATAGAAGGAACATAGAGATATTAAGAAGAGGACTTTTACTTTTTCCTACATTTGTAATGGGGCAATGTAATGGGTAGGATGTGGCAAGGGATTTTTTATTTTCAAATGAGTGAAAAGTCATTTTTAGGATTCATGCTGTAAAAATAAGAGCAATCAAAATATAAATTGATGGCAAATCCTCCTATATAGCATTCATAAGTGGATATGATCCAACCAAAGAATTGTAAGTTGTTATTATTCAGTATCTGTTCAAAAAAAGACCATATTGAATGCACTATGAACAAACCACTTGACGGAATGAAACAAGAGAAGTCACAACATCTAGCATCATCCTTTAACACTGCATTGCCACAAGGCATGTTGTTTTGTGCTTAGCCATTTCAACAAAACATCAGCACATGCCAGAGCCTGCAGTGGCCACTGGTACAATTTTCATTTAATGATAATGAAAGATTTGGGGGAGCAATATGTGTGCATTACATTTTGTTTCAAGCATGGAAAAAGTACCACAGAGGTGTTCCAAATGTTTCAACAAGCCTTCAGGGATGAATCAATGGGCTGGTCACTGTTTCAACTGGCACAGGTAGTTCAAAACAGAGTACTTACTGATGAAGATTCTTGAAGAGAGCAACCTTCCATGACAGATTCATGTCAACTCGATGCATGATTTGGTGCCAAATACAATTAAAATACAATAGTTGCAAAGTCCAATTCAAAGTATTCCTTAGGAGAGTACAGAGGGTTGTTTCACAACTATTTTTCCATTATCTTTTGGAAGCTTATGTTGGTTATTGTGTAGGCATTTTGGCATCTTGTTAAAGAATTTTTTTGCCAAATTGTCTGATTGATTGTATGTCTTCGCCAGTGTACGCTGCTCAATATCAAGATTTTGTTTAGATCTTATGTCACGTTTATGTGTTGATGATTGGATAAGGTAGATATTTAGGTTGTTAATATGTAAAAGTTTATGTAGTACAAGTAGGCTGTAGATATTTAAGATATTCAGTTTTCTAAAGAGGATCATTATAGATGGTCCTCTGGTGTAACAGAATGTGGGTTGCACTAAAATCGACCATTTTTTTGAGAAAACAAAGCAGTAAGAGTTTTTAATTTTGAATCAATTCCATAAAGTCGCACAACCCATACCACTGACACCAGTAATGCCCAAAACGGAGCACAAAGGTCACTTGCTTTCCACGAATAGCTGTATGTGCATTGTGATGTCTTTGTTAATTTTAATGTATCTATCCTGTAAACCATCCCGATTTATCCACCATTGTGATTTTGATTTGTAGAACATTTTTAAATGACTTGACGGGAAATCCAAACAAGAGGAATGGGAGCAATGAGACAGCACTGCACTGTGCGTGCCTGCCTACCCCACAAAAGTCACCGTCTGCTCACGAGAGACGGGCTGCCTGTGTGGCACTTTTGCTGCAGTGGAGAGGAGCCATTTTACCACCTTCGGGCGAGAGGGAGAGGGTTGATCTACATGCTCAAGATGAGGTAAAGGCATCCTTAAAATTACGGTATCATATTCATACATTTCAAATCCACCTTAGAATTTTGATATTGATTGAAAGTAATATTTTTCATTAAAATATACGTGAACTGCATATGCGTGTGAACCATAGGGTTATAATGGGTAGAGTGAGCCTCCTGACTACGCATTCGAGAGAGAATTGTTCCATCATCGAAACCACGTGACTTTTCTGTCGGTGAATGATTGGTTTAAAAATAAATTTCATACTACACACCGATCTATTCAAGCTCCAGGGTATTTCACTAATTTTATGACATTCATGGACTTTAAATATATTCTACATTTGAAACAAAAGATCAGGTTATAAAAGATGCTTGTTATTCGACAATGGAAGCAGGAAGATGATACTTCACGGATTTAACATGAGAACATCAAATACGAAAGACTGTAATGGAGCAAATTTGGAATACATACTTAAACGATTTCCAATCAGTCATTAGTTTCTATTAATTTCAAACAACAAAATAAAGGTGAAGAAAGAAGTGTAACACAAATGTTTTGAGTTGATGCCTTTATGCACACTCCAAAGTCGTAATAATAGTAATATGTATGTACACAATTAGCATCAACTCAATAAAAAAGACATATAATACAATTATACAGATTTGAAGAGGGGTTAAGTTAAGATTAGCTGGAAAATCTAACCTGAGACTCATCAAAAACCTTCCTGAACTGATGGATTATCCTTCATCATTTTACACATATTACTCTACACTGTAATCACAAATTCAAAATTTAAGGGGCACAGGATTTCATATACAAATGGGAAATCACACATTTTCCATTCAGAAAGTACTACATAACTTTATAAAACATTGTGACAGCAATATCTAACTCAAGTTCACAACAGCAATATAATGCAATCAAATAAAGACATGAAAAAAACCACAAATTATTAAAATTCAATTCAAAAATGTATGTGATGGTCCTGTTATTGGATTAGGGTTAAGTTATTCCCTGAAAAGATTAATTACTCAACATTCTACTCTTACAGAACTCTTAATATAGTTAAATTAACAAAAGGTGTAACCATGACAGAAACGCCATCTTGCCCTTTGTCTCGTAACCAATGATTGCACATATGCACAGAAACCAAAACTCATTCTACGTATTATAATAACTCTATGGTGTTAACCATAATACCTTAATTGTATATTATTCTCAGCTTGTACTCCGGTTTCCATTCAGAGTAGCTCTGATCTAAACTATATAAGTTTTTTATAAGTTCTCTAATTTTTGTTGTTTCAAGCGTAACTTTGTGAGATTTACTCAGCATTTTGATGAGGGGAAAACACTTGGTGATTCCACAGAAACTTTCTGTAGAATGCCAAGCATTTTTATTTCAACAGTATCATTTAATTTTTGTACATTCTCCTCTCTTCTATCAACTTTAGTAGTTTTGCAGATGTTTCCAGTACTGGTGAACTTGATGAAATAGACACATACTTCTAACTTGTGAAATCTTCCTTACCTTAGTTTTAATAATATATTGTCATTGGAAGAGGGACATTGTAGCATGGTGGGGTCAGGTGTTGCAGTTGCTCGTACATCTACTTACCTTTAACGAGTAGATTACCACTCATCTGTCTCTGCCATTTATTTTTCTATCAGTATTTATCTTATGTTTTTCACCACTTATCCAGGTGTACAATACTAATACCCTCATTGTATCTTTCACCTTCTATGATCTTCTTAATTTCTCAAGTCATGAAATTTAATGAGTACAATTTCCAGTTATAAAAAAATAATATATGGGGTTTGAGTAATTCCTGTTGACTTGTCCTTCGTAAATCCTACACCAAAATTCAGACTTAATTATGAGGCTCCTTTTGAATTATATTCAGCTTCATTTTCTTCTTAAAATATTTTTGGTTTCCATTTATTGTCCATCTAAAAACTCTGTAAATATTATTTCCATTATCTGTTTACCTTGTCTTTCCACAATTTTTATCTTGTCATCCAGATTGGAATTAATTGATGTTTCTCCATTCACTACTGAGGTGGTTACTTTAACCCCCTTTAATGGTGCCAGCCCCCCTATATCACCTGGTATACTATATGTGAAAAATGCACCAGGGTTTTTTCATGGAATTTGTTGATTTACACAATTTAAAGAAATGTTATATATATTAATGTCAATTTGTTAACGTGATTTTTTAAATTTTCACTCAAAACACTTACAGGAGAAGTAATATTTTATTTATATTTTTTATCTCCCAAACAATTTAAGAAAAATTATTTATTAAACAAAAAAAAGGGCCGATAGACCAGCCCAGTCGGAACTAAAGGGGTTAAATTTCTTTGCACCAAGTTATATTTGTTCTTGACCTATGCCCTTCAAGTATTCTTTTCTAGCTTCTCGCCCATTTCTGCTTCATTTATATCTAATTACTTCTTTCATTTTACCAAGATCCCCCCCACCCCCCATAATTCTTGAATTTGTTTCTTTTCTAGTAACATGTCCTTACTTACTCACAAATGATGCGTCTTTTTTTCTCGCCCTTTCCCTGACTTATCTTTCACATTTTTCAGTGTTCCATTCTTTATATCTGCAATATTTATTCTCTCTTGCTCTTAAATTGCTAGTACATATTTTTATTCCCTCATCTGATATCTGTTGGAACTCAATCCTTTCTTCCCTCATATCTTTCCAGTCGACATTAATTGTGTTCATAATTTTCTTGCGTTTCAGTTGGCACTTTATTAAATATGTACTAAGTTGAGGTCATTGGCCTGGATAATTTGCATATCATTTATTTTAATTCAAAATCACTTCCGTTCAATTACTTCATCCATTTATGATTTTTAAATATGTAGCAGGGTCACCGCGTGTATTTGATTGTCATTAATTCCTACAGTCCTTGTAAGGGAATTCAGTCTAATCTAAAGTGCAATACAATTTAAATTATGGAATGGCTGTTCAAATATGTTCAAAATTATTCACTTAATGTTTTAGCATATCAAAATGTTCATTGTTGCTTATAATCACCTCTACTTTTTTTCTCGAATTCACTTCCAACCATAGTTGTTTCAGTAGAATTAGAAGTGGAATAAATGATAATTTTTCATTAACCCTTTAACTACCAACCCCTATATCACCTGGTATATGTGAAAAATGCCAGAACTTTTTTGTGGTATTTGTTGATTTACACATTCAAATAATTATAATATATATTAATATTAATTTGTTAGTCTCTATTTTTATTTACACTCCAAACACTTACAGGGATAGTAAAATATTTTATTTATATTTTTTATCTCTTAAAAAATTTAAGAAAAAGTTATTTATTAAACAAAAAATCAAGCCGACAGATGGGCCCATGGCACTTTTCACACGTACCCCTATATAGGGCCGTTAGATCGGCCCACTGGCACTAAAAGGTTTTAAAAAATGCCATTGTTATTATATTGAGTGCTATATAATAGGTTAATTAAATGTGGCCTAATCTTATGTTCATGTCCAAGTACCTACCTATGCAGAAAGAGGAAAGTATACCTAAGAACACAACCATATTTTCTAACATGCAGGCAGGAAACACCGCTCTTCACAATGCTGCTGCATCTGGTCTTCGTCGATGTGTAGAGCTTTTGATTGGACAAGGAAGTCCATTATTTGTTGAAAACCATGACCGCCTTACACCATGTGATCTTGCTGTTAGAGCATTGCATCTTGAAGTCGCCCAGCTTCTTGAAACAAAAATGGTTTTTGTAAGTACATTTATTAACCAGCAAAATTGAACTTGTAAATATTATGAGGAATGAAACTGAAGTGAGTGACTTGAATGGAGATGGGGCAATATATTGATACAACTTATTACCTAGCACCTCTGAAATATTTGAAAGTGTGGAATAATAAAGCTATGTACACAGTCAAGGTGAACCCACAGTACTGTGAGCTACATTTGGTAATACATGCTGGAGTATGCCAATACTTATTGACTTAGTTCTTTTCCATAATTGAAAATTTTAAATACTATCTGTGAGGAGCTTTATTGTCCCTGCAAACATTCATCACTGCCCCATGGCACATTCGTCTCCAGATGAAATAATTAAATAATTCTCATTCCCTTATGTTGTATGAACTGGTGTCCTCTATGCAGCTCCCTTGGATATAAATTCACTGGAACTCATCGCTCTGCTAAAAAAAAATCGAATGTTTTCGGAACATGAGTGT
Organism: Rhinocypha anisoptera; assembly: GCA_011762765.2. Lineage (NCBI taxonomy): Eukaryota > Metazoa > Arthropoda > Insecta > Odonata > Chlorocyphidae > Rhinocypha > Rhinocypha anisoptera. Next base: position 13,934,119 of record WURS02000013.1, on the reverse strand, counting down.
TAGTTGAAACTTCGTAGCATTGCATTTTCATGTAGTGAGTTTCAAAAATTCACATTGTATTGAGAAATATATTTATTTCGTCAAATTTCATCATTCTCTATAAATTTCTTCAGCCATTGTATAATGCTGCTATGTGCTCCTAAGATTGTAGACACCTCGAGGGAGTCATGTTGTGGCTGTAAAGACGGGAGAAGGCAGATGAGAGATGTGGAGGGTGAGGTGGATAGCTGAAGAGTGTGTATTGAAGACCACCACTGGGTGGATTTCACACACACCAGCCCTCCTAATGTTCTTAATCCTTAGGCTGCAGGATATGTTGATCAACGTTTTGGCATGCGACTGCAGAGAATACATTCATGTACTTATGACTACCACCTTTGTACCCTCCCTGGACCCTCCCCAAATTTTATGGTCTGTCCTTTCCAAAAAGGTTCGAATGCTCACACTTTCCTAATGTTCCACAATAGGGTGCCCCTTTGCAGTGCCATTTATGATGGTTCACGACCCTCTGTGGCGAGTTTGATGAATGCATTCTGCCCGTTGAGATTTGGGAAATTGTTTTCTGACCTACCCTCGTCAATTCCCTTAGTTGCCACAGAGTTTTGTTTTTATAACTGGTTATAAATGAAATTGTTTACGAACTGTTTGGTATCAAATTAAGCAGAAATTATCAAGGAAAATAAATATGGAATTCATTTTTGGATATATTCCTGTATGAAATATTTTGACTATAGTCAATCGCATCTCCCCTTGTAGGGAACTGGGTTATGCGGTCAATAAGGGTCATCCCAGGTCTGCCATTCTAATAAACCTTTGTCTGAAATAGAAGGGAAGAGTGCCGTGGCTATTTTTCTCCTGCACACAACCGTCGCAAAGGAACGAGGCTGCCACAGCCAAGGGGTTAGATAAAAAATAGAGCAAGAAAATGTTCCTCCTGACATCAAAGCACTCATGACACCCTCCAACAAGCGGAAGCACCAAAGATGGTGGCCAATCCAAGGGTCTCAAGATTGCCAAAGATCCAAAATACTGACTCACCTGTCCTCCTTGAGGTTTCTGGTATTGAATTCGGAGCTATTAAGTGCAAATTCATGACGCATTGAAGTTTCATCTGCCCAGTGTCAAAAACTCCTTTAAAATGACCACTACCCCAACTAAATGGACCTATTCTCAAAGAAATGTCTCTATTCAGTGTCATTTGAAATCTTGAAACTGGTCACAGAAATTCCCCAGAAAGGAAGTCAAATACCTGATTTGAGGGAGTTAGGAGCATGTTATACCATCAAAAGAAGACCACACTTCTCAAATGAGTGTGTGTGTGTAAATCTAAAATAATTTTCTTTGATGATACTTTCATCAACAAACATGTGGATTGTTTATGGACTTTTTTTTACCATTTATATTAGCTGGAATACTTTTAAATTATTTAAATATTAAACTATTTGACAGTGAACATATTCTGTATGTTGTAATTATAATAGCACAAACACTTAATTTTTATGGTGCATATGTTTCACAGGATGATATGATTTCAAAGAATATAACTACCATGCTGCATGGGATGACAAGGGATTGCCTCTTTTCATTTCCAGGCAGAAGGTGGGGACACCGTGAATGAGGCTGAGCTTTCACTGCCATCTAATGGAGATGAGGAGGATGAATCAGATGAGGTGTATAGTGGGCTGCGTACACAGGACCTACAAGAGGCAAAGGACCGGCTGCTGGTAGAAACATCCGACATGCTCCACATACCACTCTTCACAGCAGAGGCTCTCCTCAGAGACAACGGTATGCATTCGGACCCTTGCATGTTTCAACATTTGTGATTATGAAACAACAAACAACGATGCACCACCAATGAAACACCAAAGAATCCAACTTTCTAAATCTGTTTCCATCCCCACTAGAAATCCTTATCCCTGCCTATTCAAATAATCTCTTCCTAGGTCTGCCGTGTGTGGCTTGAAATCTGTAGATGAAAACAGAGAACCCATCACATCCTCTTGTCTCCCAGCTGCCCATCTCACTTTTTATCTGCTGAGCATTTGTAATATCAACATGCAGTAGTCATTATGTTTTGAATTATAAATGCCTAGTCCACCCTTGTTCTCATAAATTTAACAATATTTATTTATTTATATAAAAAACAAAAAAAGTATAGTTTTTTTATATTTGATTATAATAGTTACAATAAATAAAACAATAAAAATAATAACTACAAGCAACAAAATTAATTTTAAAAAACTATTTTCAACTAAGATTGGGGACTAGACGAAATCAAGGGTGCTGTAATTGGGGGTGGGGGGGAGGTGTCTTATCTAGAAAATTATGTTTCAGGAAGGAGTTCAAAAGAGTTTTTTAAATGGATGGGTCCATAAGGAGGGAAACTTGGTAGAAAGAAAAAGGAAATTGAATGCTGTTTTAGGGATTCGGTGGAATAGTGAGCATAGGGAAATATGGAAAGATGGGGACTTTGGAATTTGAAGAAGACTATGGTTACTATGGGTGGAGGAACATGGATAGAAAACATAGAGGAAGTAAGCTATCAGTAAAGAGAGATCGACTTTGAAGATGTTAAAAAGGAATTCTTGTCTGAGTCTATTTGCTGGTTGGAGAGAGGTGAGAAATTCTGGGAGAGGAGAGAATGGATGAATTTTTGAGGGAGGGGATGCAATGATGGACTATGGCTGAAAAAAAGTTAGCAGGCCAGTTTGGGTAGTAGTGTAGTGTATGCTGGTTTAGTAGTTCTAGGCTTGTGGGGCAGGAGATTGACCAGATTGGTTGTAATGTGTGGTTGTATGGAGTGAAATGTCCGCCTGGAGCACCTCATCTTAATTTTGTTCCCCTGCTCTTACCCTGAGGTCACCAGCCAGACGAGCAAGGAAGGAGTGTATTTCTAGCTCGAGGGTCAATTTGGTAGGATCTGCCTTACCATGCATGCGAGCATCTCAGCCACGAGGATTTTTGTTAGTGTTTGGTCAGTGGTCAGTAGTGCAGGAGTAATTTGCATTTTTGCCATGATTGTAGCCACGTTGGTTCTGTCCCCCTCTTAGTTTTTTCATGTAATTTGTGTTCCTCTCTTCCCTGGCCCAGCTGATTCTGTACCCTTCTACTTCTATATATTACCCTGCAAGCTGTCACAAGGGGGTGTGGCAGGGGGTGAGCCACCACCAAATATTTACATGCACTTCCAAATGTAAATGTTAGGAGACATTACACTCCGAATTAAGCCTCTCGCTTAAAAAAAAAAATTGCAGGACATCATCCACATCATGCGGGACAATGTTAGACTGCTCACTACAAACATGCATGAAAACAACTACAATTGCCATCACAATATGCAAGGTCCAAACAGGAGTTCTTCCCCTTCTAAAGTGTCAACGTATTTTCACTCATGACTAACTCCCTTACCTGTGTGGTGGTTTCGCGATCTTAATGGGGCTGGTGGGAGGTAGGGATGAGGGGCTCCCTCTTGCGGGCAGGTAGTTAGGGGGTAGTGATTAGTTGAGGGACAGGGAGATAAGGGGGATGGTCACACAATGAATGCTAATGACATTTTTAGTAAATCTCACACACAGGACAGGTGAGCTTTACCCCAACGGGCAAAACCATTTGAAATTTTGAATCTGGTGAAACCCAAGTCTGACACCCTTCTTTCCCTGTGATTCACACCTCTTTCCTTTCTCTCAGAATTTCGATGATGATAGAAAAGGCACAGTTTTTCCTGCGATTTATCTGAGGAAATCAATCAAAAGAAAAAAGAGAGAAGCACTGTAACTTCATTTCTCCTACACACTAATCCATCCTAGTGTGCTAGCATAGTTCTCCCTTTCCCCCCTCTGTGATTTTGTTTTCTTGTGCCGCCACCCAAATCCACTCCCTCGAATCGAACCCACGACAGAACTGAGGAAGGGGGTGCCCTCGCTTGGTGAACAGTACTCTAAAATGAGCAGGATACAACCGAAAAACACAGTTCTGAGGGCAACGGGGTCTCTTACATCGGCGTGTCTACAAGAAGACAATGTGTTATTGATAATGAGTGACAAAATGAAAATCGCTTTGGTGTTCCTCTATTTGCCACTGTCGTTTGTACTCCCGCAGAGTGGTCACGGGAGGCACTCCTGGAGAAGTGGATGAAGGAGCCGGTTCTGTGCTGCCAGTTGGCCGGAGTCCAGCCTCCAGCATCTGCCCTCCACCACTCTGACCTCTGCCCACCTCCCCCACCACTCTCTCCCCCCCCCACGAGTGGAAGTTTGTCCCGACATGACATGTCATCGGTGGAAGAGGAAATTGATGCGACCCCATGCATTGCCGAATCGCGGGAGAGTGGCGTGGGCGAGGCGAGGGAACAAGTGGTAAGGAAGACTACGGCTTTCACATTGATGACGGAATTCCCTTCCCTCATCAATTACACCTCATGAATGCATGGTCGATTGATTGAATTTGATTGAAGGGTAATCTCTACCAGTTAGAGGTAGGTTTATGATGAGCCTTAGCTTAGATTGGCTCATTAACATCTAACTTTAATTCCTCTTCAAATCTGCGTACTTCCCTCACCCTATCATTCTATCCATGAAATCCCTTTTCTCTCTGTTTCCACCTTAGCCCCACTTACCCAACAACCCATCGCCTCTCTGAGTAAACTCCTTCCATCCACCATACCTGCCTTTTTTGGATTACCTTTCAGCAAACACCTCTCCTCCCCTCTATACCATTCTCAAAACTTTTTCATTCGTTTTTCTCTCTGTCCACCTCACTTTTTCCATCCGTCGCCAAACCCACACCTCTCAATAGCCTCCAATCTCTGCTCTACATCCTTCCTCGTGGACCAGGTGTCAGATCCATATAATGCTACACTCCATATTAGTATTTCCACCAATCTTTCTTCAATTCTTTATTTAGGGTTCCTCTTATTAAATCCTTCTTTCTCCTCAGAGGCCTCTTTTGCTAATGTGATTCTTCATTTGATATCCATGCCACTACGTCCATTATCCTCCATGATGCTACCCTAATAAGTACACTTTTCTACCTGTTCTAATTTATTTCCTTCTAGCAGAATATTTAGCCTAGCCTTCTTACTTCTCGAAAATCACATTTCTTTCGTTATCCTAATGTTAATTATCATCCCAAACTTCTGTCTTTGATGATAATGTTTAATCGCCCAAGGGACTTAGGTACAGGTATAAGCATAGTACATTTTATGAGGTTCATCACAGGGTAACAGACTCCCCACAAGGTGACAATTTCATTGATTAAACAATAATGGGTGGTGGTGGTAGAGAAAGGAGGATGTGAAGGAAATGGTGGTGAGGGAACAGAACACTCATGGAGATGAGCGTACTGCGGCTACGTAGGAGCTGATGACATCACAAAAGCAAAGCACGTGATGGTGGTTGGGCTAAATAGCCCTATTGATACTCAATGGAAGACAATGATGAGCACACACAATATAAAATAAGTCTATAGATTAAGATGATCACAAAAAAAGGACTTATATGAATTTTATGTTTCGGCAGATCATCTTCCTTCCTCAGAGGGCGAAGTTAGATATAGATATACATAAGTTATATATATATATAGCTATATACAGTTCTATATAGCTGTATATAGCTATATACAGCTATAGTGATCGTGATATGTTGCAATCCGACATACAGAAAGTAGCTAATTGGATAAACAACAATGAAATGGCAATAAATATTTCCAAATGCAAATATATTTCGTTCTCCAAAAAAAAGATGAGTGTGGAAAGGGTTTATGATCTAATGGATGAAATTATTCCATCATGTGACACATGTAAATATTTAGGAGTGTATGTAAGTAAAGACTTAGGATGGGGATTACATGTTGACTACGTGGTTGGTAAGGCATTTAAGACACTACACTGGGTAATGAGGAATCTCAAGGGAAGTAGAAATTCAATGAAAGCAATGGCCTGTAAAACTATTATAAGACCCATTTTGGAATATCCACTAATATTTGGGACCCATGTAAAGTAGGACATATTCAAAAAGTGGAAAAGGTACATCAGAAAGCTGCCAGGTATGTGTTAGGGAGGCATAAAAGGAAGGACAGCGTAATGGAAGTGTTAATGATGCTAAAATGGCAGAGTTTAGAGAGCAGAAGAAAACTGAATAGGTTATGTGCAATATTCAAAATCACCAAAGGAGAAAAAGGATGGAATGAGCTAAAACGAGAACTAGAGAAACTACTCTACCTCGGCAAAAACGACCATAGCCACAAGATAAGGTGCAGGGCCCAAAAAACAAACACTGCCAAGTTTTCGTTCCTAAACAGAGGTATTGAAGAGTGG
>WURS02000013.1:13905917-13922191 GCA_011762765.2 Rhinocypha anisoptera | reverse complement strand
CTTCCCTTGGACCCCCCAAACTTCCCTCTAGCCTCCCGCCCTGCTCATTCTCTCCTGAACGGACGAAGGTGGTGGTTTCACCGAAAATTCTTCACCACTGTGAGTTTATTTCTTTTTGTGTTCTGTGTCTCTATATGTTCCACTAGTGTTCGAACCAATATTATTTACATTGTGAACCTTTTCGAAGTGATTATTATATATATATATATACAACATTCAAATTATAGTAAATTAGGAAAAGGGATAGGAACACATAAAAGGACTAACACACAATGTGGTTGAAAATATTTGAATGAGTATATATATATACTTCAGGAAAACTCAGATGACCAGCAAACACGAACACATGCACACTTATACACATACAAAGAAACACTTAGAAGACACATTGGGAAGAAATATTTCGGGGCTTGCTTGCCCCTTCGTCTGGGAGAACTGACTGATGAAGCCAGCTCTCCCAGACTGATGACAGAAAAATATATTTATATATCTATCTATATCTCATTGACTCCATAAGCGTCCATACTTACCTGTTGGAATGTAGTATCTATCCATGGAATCAAGCAAGACCCGGTTCTTTCCAAATCCACCAATCAAATAAATGCTGTTATCAATAGAACACACAGAATGATGTCTTCGAGGACTACTAAGTGTCCCCTCTTGGCACCAACTCCCTTCACCAAGGATGCCAAGAGTCTTGAATCTCCACAGTGACATTATCCAACTTCCACATCCAATATAATTCTCCCCACCCAATATTAATAAATCCTTGCCTAGGTGAAGAATATAATACAAATTGATTAATGGATAATTTGTTTGCAGGGGAAAATCTAATAAATAAACAAAGTACAGTAAAAGATGATTTACCAAGGCCAGTGATTTATTTACACTTCATTACAAGAAATGTCAATACAATTGGAATCATGTTTGCATCAATTTTTAGAGTTTCTGCTGAACCACTAGCTTTGTGTACTTAGCAAGAATATGCTGCTGAGATGAAAATGGGTAAAAATGGGAGGTAATGTTGCACAGTTGAATTACATTTTCTCATAGTTACAGGGATTTTGGCTCACTGACTATGAATAATAAGAGAAAAATGGCAAATGGTTTCTTTATAAAGTTCCATGAACTTATCACTTATATACACTTAATTTATTACCATAAACAATGAAAACACCTTTTTAAATGAAATTTTCAACTATTTCCACAAAATATTAACTAGTTAACATAATATTTCTCTATTCATAGCATACCATATAACGTAAGACAAAAAACTTATAAATTGAGAGGATTAATTAAATGGAGAAATGAAAAGCTGGCTTTATTGCCTCAACTTATAAGGATATTAAAATTCACTGAGGAGGCTGTCACCTGGTGTAACGCTTGCTATCACTGGGAAGTTGGCAGAAGAATGGTAATCTCACCCTTGGTGTTAGCAAATAGAGAAGGAATACTCTGATTTTCTACTTTTGAGAAGAAATTGCACATAGGTGTTTGAAAAAGGCACTCTGGCTTTCATAGTAGATTTCCACTGATTTAATTATGGAGGGATTATGGATAGAATGATAGGTGGTGGGAATTACAAATATTTGAAAAGGGATTAAGTTAAGATATAGTGAGGCAAATGTAACCTGAAGCTCATCTAAAGCCTACCTTTCTCATTATATGTTATCTAAATGATAAATGCCTTGTCTCTCCAAGCTATCCTGTCACAGGTCAGCTTCTTCATATCTTTGTAGTTAAAAAAAATATGTTTTAATGTTCTCCATTGTCCTGTTTCTCTTATGCACCATCCTTGGGTCATCTCCAGAGTTCTTCCTTCCCAAAGTCCCTTCCAATACAGTCTTAACTAATCTACTATGCTTCAATGTGTCTATTACTTTCCTCCTCCTTTTTGTGGATTCCATAAGCTTCTCTTTTCACTGACTCTTTGAAGTACTTCTTCATTAGTTGCTAGGCTTTTTCATTTAATTTTCATTGTTTTTTGTAAAATTCCAGCACTTCTTAATTTTATTTTATATATGGCTCCTATGGTTCATGTTTATTTTCTGTATAATACTAGGATTCTTGTGAATTTACTCATGAGCCACTTCCTTACTTAGAGGCTAATATTTTTTGAAGATGTATCTACGCCATCCATCAATGGTGATCTGCAAAAGTAGCTAAATTGTCATGTGTGTACTCATCAAGTTTTATTTGAAAAATATTTTCCTTACTTTGGCTGCAAACCATTAATTTCACTTTATTCTTCAAGTTGAATTCATTCAGTTGCATATGATGGTTTCTTATTATGATTTCTTCCTTTTCTTGAAGGATAGCAATATGATATGCAAACATGCATGCTAATGCTGTCTTTCTCTATCCTTACATAACTTATTATCTTACTTTTGAGTTCATTTATTGCCTTCTTGATATTAACACTGAAGATCAACAGCAAAAGTGAGCATCCTACCCTACTCCTTTCTTAAACTACATGTTAACTCTGCTCCCAGGTCTTTATATAGAGCATGTATTAATCTTCTGTCATTATAATTCATTCCTATATCTTTATGGACGTAAGAGGATGAAGTTATGATTCACTTCATTAAAAGTTTAAGGTTCATGAATGCAATATATTTTAGTATTTCTATAATTGGTTATCATTGGTGAGCCTCAGAATAAGATAAATACTATTGTTCCTTTACTTATTTTAAATGTAAACTGGTTCTCAAGTAAATATTCTCACACTTTTCTCACTATTTCTTGGTATATTATTTCTGTCAAAATTCCTGATACAATGCTCAAGAGGTTCACCATAGATCCTTTAAACAAAATCAGCTCTGAATATGAGAGCTCCTTTCTTTCCATTAACAACAGCAGTAACCTTCCAGAGTTTTGCCAAAAATTACTTTTCCATCAAATCTTTACATATAAACACCCCTTCTTCAGAAGCAATTACTCCTTGGACATCACAACAACATTTGTTGAAAACCCTTTACAGACCTCAAACCAGGAACAGTTTCTCCCAATTCATTCAATATTATGCTTTTTCCCTTTTAAATATGTTTGGCATATGCCATACATGTATGTGATCACTGTTCATTATAGAGTGACCATTACTTATTGGACAATTTATTGTAAAAAAATTAATTTTGTTTCTCCTAATGTGTAAAGTAAGCATGATAGAAGATGAACTGACTCCAGTATTGTGACAGCAGCAGCCTTTGGAAATTGATACTACACCTAGAGTGATTACGGTATGTTCTGATATATTATCACAAGTTATCGATTATTAGAATCAATCAATTAGTCAGTAAAATCAATCAGAAGACTGGTTTGCAGCAGCTCTTGAAACTATCCTGCCACTTGCCAAACTCTTCATACCTTCATAATTCCTAACTAATATTCTCCATTATTCTCTCTCATCCTTGCCCTACCTGTGGGGTTCTTCCCTCCTAAGATCATTTCGCATTAGGTTTTCACCAACTGCAGTGTCTTAATGTCTGTCCTATTATATTCCCTCTTCTTGTGTCTTTTCATCATATGGTTTTCCATCTTCACTCACATGGACTTGACTCTGCCCCCTTCTCTGAGTGATCGGTGGAAATCTCTCATCACATCATGGTACTGTCCAAGGATTCCTTAGGATTTCTATTCATCATACCTAAGGATGGGCCCCAGCATCCTTACAGTACAGTACACTGGTTACGGTCCATGACAACTAATTCTTCAAGATTTCCCTTTTTTTGCAGCCAACTCCTATATCTGGAGGTTAACCACCATCAACAACTCATTGTACACAATGGATGGCTTCCAGAACAACCACGGTCTATTACAGAGTGGTATGGTTTATTCGGTGATTCTTTCAGCAGCAATCAACATTCCTCTTCACTCTTCTTTGTTTGCATAAATAGTTTTTTTGATAGAAAAGTCTCATTTCCCGAGTGTTTCCTTCACTGCGATAGTATTTGACTTTTATTTGGGAAAAGTGTGTCAGCTAAAATGTCAACGAACTCCCTTACATTTGAACAAATTTGTTGAATAAGTAGAAATATTTTCAAACTCAAATTTCCTGATTTTAATAATTACATAATGTATTATATTCAATAGATGCTCAAATGAAAATCTGAACACTGGTAAAATAATAATAAAGCCAAAAATTTCAGCTGTATAATGAATACTTACCAATACTTGCAACTTTGTAACCACTTGGTTCATACTGACCAAAACTGGTACCTGAAAGCATTAATAGAGGTAAAAGTCTTGTCTTTTTTGTGCCTGTCTCATCTAATTCCTCAGACAGATATAAAATGTAAGGTTTCAACCCTGGAACGTCTGTAAAGATAAAACAAAAATGAAAAGATTTAAGACTTTAATTCATTTCTTATAGAACAGAGAGATGTAGCTATAAGTAACACTTACTGACTTTCCGATATGCCTTTGATCTTCTTTGAGCCGGTCCATTTCTTTGGGAATTATTTTTAGCTGAATAGGTTATGGTCTCTGCAACATGCCCTACAACACATGGCACCATTGGTGGCTTTCGTGTTGGCAATGCAAGAATTTTTTCTGATATTTCTAGTATTTTTTTATCAAAGGAAATATCATTCTCTGGACTAGCAGTACAATAATCTGAATTAAAGCAATGAAAACAATAGTTCAAAAGTGGCACTCCTTCAACATTATGACCTCAGTTGATTCAGTATGGATTACAAAGGATTTTTATATATAAACTTATTTCTTTATTATTAAAATTAAGTCAAACATTATGAATCTCTTTTACAGTTTAGTCTACTATTATTAAAATTTATACATAATATTAGTTATGAAATCCACTAAAATTTGAAAAAGAGATAAATTGTGAAGATTTTCTAGATCATGCAGAGAAGCCTGGAAATAAGGGTTTGTGCAGTGTTACTTGCTGTTAAGTGACAAAAATATAGACACTCAGGGAAACAGAATACTAGAATACTAAATCCAACAAGGAGGACATACTTAATAACATCATCATCCACAGTTGTACAGCCCGAAGTCATACAGCAGGTTTTTCACACCCCCCTTCTTGTGTGTATGTTTTCTTGCAGTGGGTTTTATCATCAATAATAACAGCCATCTATTCTTATGTTTTTCCCACACATTTGTAAATATTTCTACATGGTTAATAATTATAGTATAATTTCTGTCCTATGTTATTATTTTTTTTGTAAAAGCACTTACATGTAATATTATATTTGTGAAAGGTGTTAGGTTAGGAAGAAGGGACTATTTAGTCTCAATCTCGCCCCAATAAAGATATTTTATTATTATTATGTCGCTCTTGGGTTCATCTTATTATATTCAGTTCTTCATCTAGCTTTCTCCCTCATCCTGTTACTCTTGTTGCCCTCAGATCTGCTTCAACATCCTGTATAGCAATTTCATGGTTCACTTCTCCTTCTGCTCCCTTCCATCATGTTGTAGAGTAGTTGTTTGGGCATTTGTGCCCTCTTCAATAATTCCTACATGATCCACCCATGTCAGCTGCAGTGACTTGAGAACCTAACTACATATATCCTCACCTACTAGTACTTCATTCACCTCCCAGTTCATCCTCCAACTGGACCATAAATTCTCCTTTCAAATCTTTTGAGTACTTCTTTATCCTGTAATGATAAAACCTATGCCCTTGCTTTGTATGCTACTACTGGTCTCATAGAGTTTTACAAATGTTCCTAGACAAAAGAGTCGATTTAATGAGAGGTACATTCACAAAACATGCATTGTCCTTTGTTTGATCTCATCAGAAAACCTATTTTCGATATTTAGTATGGGTATCTTGTATATAAACTTTCTGACACTCCAAACTCATTATTCCCAATTATTATGTTTTTCACCTCACATTTCCTTTGCAAAGATGTCATTGATTTCTTTTCATTGACATTCATTTCCAATGATTTCTATTGTTTTAAACATTTCCTTACTGCCATTCACATTTAATGTTATCAGAGCTATATCATCTGCATATGGAAATCCTTTTTAGGATTTATGCACAACAACTCCACTTCATTTAAATTATTTGATTGCTTTATGTAAAACCAAGTTAAATAAAACATCTAACAGCGCATTCCCTTATTTTACCCTTGTGGCTATCTTTATTGCTCTACTTACTCTCATTCTTACTCTCTCTCTCTCTAATTACTCGTTATTTTAATAAAATTTGTCGATGTACAAAGTTTATGTTGTATTTCTTCATCATAAGGTTCCATAAAGTTGAGCCTGATACAATTGAATTCATTATTTCTTATATCTTGATAGCAACTTCAAATCCCTCCTTTGGTTTACTCACAAGTCCCTTGTCTTTTCTTTTGAGGGTCTTCTGTTACAATTATCACAAATTAACTTTCCTTAAAGGTATTCTACTCCTTCAGAAATTATGTATTCTAACTCTTCCACTCTCTTTTAATTTTTCAATATGTTGATAACACAAAAAATGATGCATTAAAATAATAAACAACATTTTGAGCATGAAATCAAGCAAATATTACATTTAATGGAAGCTGTAAATGTTTGCCAAAACTTTTAACTCATAGGGCAAGCCACATATACCTAACTAAAAGTAACTCACAGTGACAAACCTTTGGTTTTTCCACTTGAAAACCCCAACTGTGATGCAATTTACTGTTGACCATGTATGTATATTAAGATGAGGCAACTGGGGGCCTAACAACTAAGAGGGGAGATATTATGGAAAACAATACCTGGATACTTGAGAAATATGGCATATCAATGAGAAATTACTGACATCCACATGCATGCATGTGATATATTTAAATAAAAAAATACCTGGAGGAGGATTAACATTGTTACTTCCTGCAGCTGATATACTTTCACTTTCCCTTCCTTTTATGTGGATAACACATTTTAAAATACTGGAAGCAACTGCATGTGATGAGATGGTCGGATAAAACAGAAAAGTTTTGAGATCCTCCACATGGAGTGAGTCGAGGTGAACGGTGGAAAGAACACGAGGCAGCAGTTCAATCCGATCACTCTCCGCATCCACCCATCTTAAAGCAGCTTCAAAAACCTACAGAGATACAGAGACAACTCAATTTTCCATATATTTGTTTTATTCCTATCACAACAAAATGGGAGGGGGGGAAGAGGAGGGGATATTTTGGGGAGGAAGAAGACAAGGGGGGCCCAGAATGTCCAGACCAAAAAGTACAATGGAAATACCAAATTGCAATTCCTATGAGGAGATGGAATCAACAGCGTTAGGAAGATATGAGTGGCTGAAGTGACAGCGACAAGGTAATGCCTTTTGACAAAGGAAGATTCCCAAACTGGTCATGGTAGTATAGTGGGTAGAGTGCTTGGCAAATTTAAGGGGACCCATGGATCTACACACCTCCAGCTAAACCGAAGTTTTGTAACTTTCTGAGGATACCATATATTCCTGGAAAATCACAATTAGTAAAGGGAAAGGAACTGCCAAACACCCTATCCTCATGAGTGAATTTTCACATGCCTTTAGGCTTAGTACTAGGTGAGCTCTACCCTCCCCTATCATTATGATCTTAGCGTTGAATACTGGATAAAAGCTTCTAGGGACACTTTATAATGGACATTAGTACTAATGGATTATTTGTTTAAGTATTAGTTGCCTCACTTGAGATTATAGTTTATATAGAGAATTTTATAAAACTGCAAAATGATGGTTGATGATGACTCCAGACAACAAACTAAAGTGTTAGCTCTTTTCTCTCCTGTCACACTACCCATTATTGATGAAACCACCCAGTCACTACTCCTATTGTCCCACAATTTCACAGAAAGTTATAATACAATATTTCTTGTTTTCTGTGACCACATTAGCCCATGATCTCCTCATGTTAAAGCATTTTCTTTTTCTTACATTTGTTTAGCTATCCACTGGAAGAAGATGGCACCTGCTAAATTCATGTGTGAATACTTGCATGTTGTTAGGGTTATCAATAAGTGAACTTCACCCACCCCTATCAAACCTAGCTTAGGGATGAAGACTGGTTAATTTCAATTCCCAAATAACTAAAATGTAGTAACTGGGCACGAGAGAAGAACTTTCATTCCCCAGGACCACTGCCAACTAGTGGCGAAACTGAAAAACTTAGCACAACAATGGCTAAAGGTTCACACTAGGACTAAAAAATTTCAAATACACAGCATTGTTTGAGTTTTAGAAATAGATCCTGGTTCATTACTTTTTTAACACTCTGTGTACAAAGAGTCCAAGCATGGATATATTTTCAAACACAACTTCCACTTAAAATCAACCATTAAGCACTGGACCAATGGCTAAAGAGGCATACTACATATGTTATATATGAAAAAAATAAGGGCAAATGTCAACATGAAGAACAATTTTTAACTGAAGAGATAAGCAAAGAGAAGAAATGAATTGTTAGGACTGATGTCCAATGATGATGGTGACTTGGAGGAAAATCAATTTCTATCACTTGATAATATGATTTTTCTAATTATTACCATTTATCGAGCCCACTCAGGTAATTTTGTGTTATTTCTAGATAAACTGAGCCACCTACAAGACAAGGTTTTTAGCTTTTCTCTTGACCAAAACATTATAATCACTGGGGATTTTAACATTGATCTGCTCACTGACAATTCAGATAGAACCGATTTCCTTTTTCTTTTCCAATCTTTCAACCTCACTGTTCTTAATGATAATAATCCTACTCATTGTACTTACCACTCTGTATCATTACTTTATCTCTAACTTTGACCAAAACTTGGAGGAGACAAATGTAAATTATTATGACATATCAGATCACTATCCATTGATTTCAAACTTTGTCATCAGGAAACATCAGTCATTCTCACAGTATCAAATCAGTTCCTTTTCTAAAGCAATATTACTTACTTATTAAGTCTGTTGAAGGATGAACCATGGACTGATGTCTATAATGCCAAAGACTTTGGTGATAGTTTTAACAATTTCTATTGCAAATATTTATTCTTTTTTGATGTGTGTTTTCCACTTGTCATAAAAAATTTACACTTAGCAATAACAAAAGCAAAAAGAGCTGGGTTAACAATGAGGTTTGCCAATTTCCACTTTATATGAAGGGTCATGCTTATAGATGTAAGTTTCACAATGATGAGAAATCTCGTACTGAATACAAAGCGATGAAAAAATAATACCACTTATACCTTAATCGAGTTAAGCATTCTTATAATAATATTAGGATTAGCCAGGCTGACAACATGAACAAAGAAATTTGGAAAATAATAAACAGTTCCAAAAATAATGGCTTTCAGCCATCATTAAAATTGCTGGAGCCCTCAGGTGAAATCATTACTGATATATCCACTCTCTCTGTTAAATTCTATAATTATTTTATTCAATCACCTACTGCATCTAATACTCCCACTGACTTAGTAATGCCAACAATAATTCAGTCCGTTTTTCTTCCACCATGCTCGGAAACTAAACTAATGAATGTCATACATAAATTAGGGTATAAACACAACCCTGGGATTGATGAAATACCAAATTTTCTAATCAAGGTCTCTTATAAATTTATTTGCCCTCCACTCTTATTTCTGCTAAATTCTTTTCTTCAACAGGGTATCTTCCCAGATCCACTTAAACGATCAAAGGTGATCCCTCTTTATAAGAACAAAGGCAGTACTCAGGCCATATATTCTTATAGGCCTATCTCTATTTTGAATGCCTTTGGTAAAATCTTTGAGAAAATATTCTATAAGAGACTTCTCAGTTATGTGGAGACATAATTTACTAAATCTGTGTCATCATGGTTTTAGGCATGAAAGATCCACTTCCATTGCATGTCAGGAAATGGTTGATCATATTCTGGGTGCTATTGACAATAAACATGAAGCATCTGCTATGTTATTTGATTTCTCTAAAGGATTTGACACTGTTAATCATTCCCTCCTGCTTGGAAGCTGAGCTCTAAAGGTGTTTGGGGTGTATCCCTCAACTGGATAGTCCTACCTCACTGACAGAAGTCAGCAAGTTGTCATCACCAGCATGGGGCACAAATATATCTCACCCCCTCAAAAAATCATTCAAGGCATCCCTCAAGGATCTGTTCTAGGTCCTTTACTCTTCCTCATCTTTATCAATAACTTACCAGCTAATACTCCTAACACCAATGAAATTAAACCCATTCTATATGCTGATAATACTAATTTTATTATTTCATCCCCATGCTTCCCCACACATTTAAACAACTGTAAATCAGTTGCAGACTACCTTATCAAATGGTGAATTGACAACTCTCTCACCTTAAACATTGATAAATCCCAAGTCATATACTTCAGAAATACAAATAAACCTGAGAAATTAATTCCCATCAGCCTGAAAAGTAAAGGTATTCCTCAAGTACATAGTGCTAAATTTTTAGGTATCCTTATTGACACCTCTCTTTCTTGGGAAGCTCACTGCAATGTTCTGAGTAATAAACTTAGTTCTGTATGCTATCTGATTTGATCTATTCTCTTAACTGTAAGTATTGATGTTCTTCTTACCATTTATTATGGCCTTTTTTTATCCCCATATTATTTATGGTAATACCCTCTGAGGATCCTACCCATATGCTTTAAAAATTCAAAAGAAAGCCATTCGTCTTATTGCTCATGCTGATGAGTGCCCCATGCCACCCAATTTTTCAAGAATTAAACATCTTACCCTTTCCATTTGTCTTCATCATGTCAGCTCTATTGAACACCAAAAGAAATACTCTTAACTCAAATGTGCAGTCACCTAACCAGAAATCATGGTGATCTACACCATCCTTATATATGCACAAAAAAGACTGCTCTTGGTCCCAAAAATATGGGACTTCATCTATTTAATAAGCTGCCTGTTAGTATCAAAAGAACAAACTCTTATTGTGAATTTAAAAATAAAGTTAGAGAATTTTTATTACCAAAATTATTTTATTCTGTAAATGACTACCTAAATGACTCTGCTTCCTGACTTGTAGTAATTGTAGTTATGTCTGTATTTTGTATTCAATTACTATGTTATTATATTCTTTTTTGATGTGTCTTATATCCTCAACTGCATTTTGTAGTTATGTGATCTTTGGAAAAAAATTAAATTATTATTTTCTTACATATCTTTCAGAGTAGCTACTATCATTATGATAATGAAATTCTCTTCCCACTGCCATTTTCCATTTAATTCTCTATCTTTCAAGTTTCTGTCTTGCTTACATCATTTATACACAATCTTTCCATTTATCTAGCAACTATTCTCTTCAAGCTCAACCCTATTTACTCTCTACTGCACTACTGTTGCTCCTCTTTCTTCCATCTCATATGTTTCACATTGTAGTACATTAGGTCATTTTCATATTCTGTGGATTTCTGTAAATCATTCCCCTGCCACTCCTCTCATTCATCTTAAATTTTTACCAGGCTTTGACATACAATATTTTATAGTGTTATAACCTCTTCAATGAGCTTATTTTAAACTAACTTTTTCATTCCTTTCTTTATAACTTTGATTATTGACTCCTTCCTTGGTCCCCTTTCTTTTTGTATAATATTGTCACATGTTATGCTTTCCCTTATTTGTTTACATTAACAGTTAATTTTAAGTTTAGCTCTTTTCTGTTTAATTCCTTAGGTTATTTGAAGTCCCATTTCTTGACTTTCACTCTCCTCATCAGAATATTTCTAAATTTTACAAAATTAATCTCATGGCAATAACAATTAATACAATCTGGAATGATACAATGGAAATGTGTCTTTATGCACCAAAATACATGTTTGACGGGCTGAACATTCAAAAAATCAAATCAATATTTTTATCATGAAGTACAAAGACTCCTAAGAAGTTTACTAAAAGACATGCAATTAATAAAATTTTGAACCAATGGAACCAAATGACGACACTTGACACTTCATAACAGAAGTATTCTATGATATTTTCAGGAGTAGAAAGCTTCATGATTAGTTATGGTACACTTGTTTTTTTAAAGGCTTAATTATTACAACATTAAGCTTAATGGATTTTATATATTTGAGTTGATTTTATTTCAATAATATTTTTAGCCAATTGCATTAAATGTGTTTATGTCAATCAGGATAACAGATGATGATAATGCATAATGATGATTTGTCAATTATTCATCAGCAGAGTTACTGTTACTTGGAAAGTAACATTGTTTGAATCAAATTTAAGGAAAAAATCATATAGTCCTTTTCAGCAGTGATGCAATTCTAAGGAGGAATGGCAAAATGTTTATCAAAACTAAATAATATTACATGAAACTGTAAAAATAATATAGCACAAAACATTTATAGAAAAATACCTCTATTTCAGTGGATGTGTGCAGAAGATCACTGGACAGATATGGTTCTAGGTATTCAATGGGAAGCTCTAAAAATCCATCACTATCTTTGACTATAAGAAATTGCCACAAGGCAATACAACGAGCCTTTCGGAATAGACTAGATAGTGAGAGTCGGTCAGTGATCTGTAAAACTCTTAGACATGTATCAGTACTTAATGTTCTCTCAACAAACTCCACACACAGCTTTTCCGCTTCAGTAAACTAGAAAATGAGAACACGTGGCCATTATTCTTAACCGTCATTTCATCCATTTCTAAGTACAAAAAATGTAATATTGTTTCAAACTACAAGGTAAGGTTAAATATACTCTGTTTCAAACTCACCTGAAGCATCGATGCTGTTTGAAGCAATATTATAGAATTTTCTTCAGTAATTCGTAGATCATCTGAATAGACTTTAGATAATACTATATCTAATGCAACAGGATCAACTTCCTGGAATGAAAAGAATATTCAATGTCAGATTTCCAGTCTTAAATTATATCAAGGTTAAGTTTCTTATAATTACTTGAAACAGAAAATAGGGTCGTTTTACATTGTACAATATGTCACGTTTTAAAAATTACACTTAAAAAAATTTTTCAGGCTTGATTTTAACTTGTGGCCTTCGATTTAGCCATCGTATGGTGGCCCAGTCGGGGATTACGGTTGAAATTTTTCTTCAGTTTTTAAAATTCAAATATAATACACTAAATGTACTAATACACACTAAATATATTACCTACCTTTATTTCAATAGTATCTTTATCCTTTTCAAGAAAATTGTGATTGAACATTGCATTGAAATAATTACTCTGACTAATGAGAACATGCCGATGGCAATGAAATTGTTCGCCATTGACTAAAAGAATGACGTCATTATCACTGGTACTATGATACTTTGTGCTGAAAGTACAGAAGTGAATAAATTTACTTAAAAGAGTGAATATTAGTAACAAAATTTGGCTGGTTTATAGCATAGATCATTGAATCCGAAGCTATTATAAAAATTTCACACAGCATAAACTCACATTTTCTCTTCTGGCAATACAGTCTTTATACCACGGTCACCTATTAAATGTCGTTGCATTTTTATGGCAGTTAACTGCGGACACTATGTCACAAAATACATTCCATTAACATATCCCTGTATGAATTGGCTGAAATATTTTTTCATACACAGTTTTCACATTTTTCCACCGTTGGAATTAAAAACAACACAATATCTATGAAGATCCAGCACTATACTTAATATTATTACCATAGGTTGTAATTCCTGGGTTGGTACATGTTTTTCACAGTCTGAATTTCCTAAAAAATCCCATAAATACATGAGAACTCACAAGGCATACAGAACTGTAAATTTGCCGGGCCAACCACTAAAAATTTCGCCCTTCATCTTCTACGATTCATTGAAATATTAAACCTGTAGGTGGCGCGTATACTGCCTTGAAAAAGATTTTGAAATCCAGCGCGAAGCACGAAGGCAATTTTCTTAAAACTATAGGAGCGAATATGAATTACATAAATATATACAATGCCAGTTCACCTTTTAAAATTTTTATGCCTAAAAGGTATGGATTCAGAAAGCGAAACAAATTACTTGTGGAGCATTTAAGCGGCTTTTCAATGCGAGGTGGGTTCAAGAGCACAGGAAGCGATCGATGCGACCTCTAAACGGTGGAGGCGGTGTGAGCGGATGATGGCGGAAGATATTATGATGTGAGTTCAATTGTGCACTATTTGTGGGATAATTACCTAAACAATGGCTACCCAAAAGCCTGTGGAATGGGTGTCATCATTGATCATCAGATTTGAAGAGCAGGTGAGTTATTTTCAACCATTGTTCTCTCAAACTTCATAGATGTCAACTGTGCCGCATATTTCTTTGATGTATTTATTCGTGACTGAAAGTGACCCTCGGTTATTACATTAACCGTTTCATTCTTTTAACTCGAACCATAGAAGGTTAATTGTAGTAAAAAATGAAGTGACGCATGTTTTCATTTATATCCTGTTAATTAGCATACCGAGTTGACAATGCGATGGTCCAAATTTGTTTGATTTCTTATCAACGAAATTTTATTGAGAACATAATGATAAGTCATAGGGGGGCCTAAATGAGATTTTAAGACACTGATAATTGTCAAACTTTTGTTGACAGTCATTAAATCATTTGTTTTGTGTGTCCATTGACATTTCTCAATTCAAAAAATTTCATTCATGACGGCCTTAGTTCTGAATAGTGACTTTCTGTCATTCACTTCGTCTCTACGGCAATAGAGGGATACGATGTTTTTTTATTCTATTCCCGCTGGGAAATCAAATTTAATATAGCCCCTGCGTTGAATTAAAAAAAATGTATGTAAGCTGATGGTAGAATTGTTCTTCGAAGAAGATACCGATTATTTTGATCGTTTTCTAAGACAAGCAACGTAGAGAAGAGGGTGTGGGCGTTGGGATATAAGCTGAGGGTGGGGGATGACTGGGGGTTACGTGAGCTTTTCCTCTGTGAAGCTGGTTGCCATGGAGTCAAGATCAATAAATTCCCACCAATATTCTGAGTGGGCCGAGCTCTCCAGCTGTCATGTGGTGGAGCTGCATGAATGGAAGTACCCGAGTATCGTGATTCATTCAAGCCGTCGGTCGTTTCCATTCGGCATGTTGGAAATTATGAATGCTTCCTTTTTTGTAGTGTTTATAATTCTGTTCAACGAAAGATATATTATCAGGCTAAAAATTTTGTGTTAATTATTATCCTCATATATGCGGCGTCATTACATATATCATATTTAAACGCGTTAATTGGAAAATATTTATCCCCCAGCGAACTTTTCATTTAAAATAGGCTTGTCACATATGTGCATAAATATGCATAGTTACTTATGTGCTTTCTGATTTCATACAAAGCTGAAACGCATGATTATGAAAAGTCATTATTTTTTTAAGTATGGCAATTCTGCTCATAAAGGATAGGAAAAATCGAAGTGAAACATGAGCGTTTTTTCCATTAAAGTTTAATTGAATTCATCAGTGTTCACATTATTTTTATCGCGTTTCCTATAACCAGAGAATTTCGATTAATATTTGGGTACTCATATGCATTAAAGATAGTGTATTTTAGTGAATTTCACCATTTAATCGAAAAACACCATGAACTAAAATTTAGAATTAAAAGATGTAATTGACGGTCACATAAGTGGTTTTCGTAAGGTGGTAAGTCGGTCGTTTTAAGTGGTTCGCAAAAAAGATGCATGATTGCAACCAAATACTAGGTAGTAATATGATGTTGTAATAAGAGACGAAAACAATTTTCGCTGACTTATGACTCACGGTGTCACAGCATAAGTAGCATTGAGTTGTATTTATGAAGTGGGAAAAGGGCGCTGTTGCTGGTTATTCGCAGATGTCAAATATGTCTGTGAAAACAACATGAGGAATAATTTAATGTTGAAAATTGTAACTTTAGCAAACATGTAGTATTTTCTTTCCAACTCGGTTTGCTAATAAAATAGTAGTGAAAAACGTGCGTGCTACTTAACATAAGTGACGAGCGCTTGAAACATTACATAGGAGATATCATTTTGCCTTCTTGATTTTAGTTTATCACATTGGATATATCAGAGGCCAACGACTAGTCAGCAAAGCAACTATCAAATTTTATCTTCTCAGTAAGGTGATTGCATTGTTACGGAAAGCGCACCCTAAAGCATAGACCTAAGAATATGCTAATGGTTTTTCCATTTATGTTTCGTATATATGATACAGATCCAGCCACACACACATATGTATATATATATATGTTTATATCGTATATGTTACTTCTCGGCCACCGAAAGATATGTGATTATATATATTTAATAAATAATAATAATTAATATATAATAAAAATGCATATATATATATATATACACACACACACAATTATACACATACACACAGATAGACG
>WURS02000013.1:13889905-13901142 GCA_011762765.2 Rhinocypha anisoptera | reverse complement strand
TTCTCACCACCCCGGGTCTTGAGCTTGCGATTATACTCTGGGCCTACGTAGGGTTCCCCGGCTAGAGGCCCCGCTCCTCTCACAAGGGAAAGGGGGACGGGATCCTCGGAGGGTACCCTACTATCAGCCAAAGACCACTCGCCCCTGGAGTCCACCACAAGTCGAGAGGTTCGAGCAAGCTCGGAGGGCTTCTGTTGCCCCGGTCCTCTTTTTACCTCAAGGGTTCGTAGAAGAGTAGCCGTCAGAGTATGCTTTCGCACACCCTTACCACCACTCGGCGTTATCTTCCTTTATCCTGGGGAATCGCCCATTGTCCTATTCGGTTTTTTGAATAGGGATAAGGTAGGTCCGTCCGAGTGGGGCCGGGGTGGTTCCCCCAACTCTCCCCCCTCCCCTCTTCTGAGGGTCTTATCCGTTGGATTCCTTCAACTACGTATCAAGAGTTACCGGCAGGTGCGCTCACGTGCTTACCTTGTTGAACAACGGCCAAGCCCGTGCACGGTTCTTCGTGTCGGGACGAGGTAGTTCCCCTTGAACTTTTTTGGCATGGACCGGTGTGGTCTTACTTACACGCCATTACTCCTACTAACTATGCTTCTGATTAAAACTTCATTTTTATTTGCCTCTCTGCAAATCTTCCGTATATGAGCACTCCATGACATGTTATTAGTAATATGTATCCTAAGCATTAGGTATCCTAAGCAGTAAGCTATATTAGCAATTACATATCCTAAGCAACTAATTGGGACCGATATGTACGTATGTTTTGTATTTCCTTATTTTTCTGTCTCTCAAGTCGGCATTCGATGGGCCTATAAAGGGGGAGGACAATGTAATTCGAAGAAGCCTCCGTAAATTTTTCTATGAATTATTGAAACCGGGCGTGCGAAAGAACTTAGCCTGTGCAGCATGAGTCAATTATCCATAACGGATGATGGAGGACGTACTTTTCCACAGACTATTTTGCGTCGACACGTTTCGTCACGCCATCATCAGGTTGTGGTTACGGGCATTAAGGCGGTGGTACGGTATAGGTATATTATGGTCCTATTGGGAGGTATTGTGACATTGTAGAGGGAAGGGTTAAGAATGGGAGAAAGTGAAGCTGTGGGAAGAGGAGGAAGGTGTATGTCGTTCGTGGGATGGGAAGAGGAGGGAGGGGACAAATATTTGCATTAAAAAAATAAGAGATGTGGTACCAGAGTCCATACTTTTTGAGAGTTTTCGAAGACACAACAACGGGGACACAAAAAAGTGCAAATCAGGACACACACGCGTATAGAGCAACAGAGGGGAAATAAAAATGATGTAACCACACACACTCTTACGCTCAAGTATGGAGTATAGACAGAGTCCCTTTTGGATCACAATCACTGTTCATTGTTCCTCTTTTGTCATGGATATTAACGGCTTTCGATAAGTGAAACCTGAAAGCACTCAATTTATGAACCGACTAAATTATTTCGATAATTGTAATTGACTTTTCATAAGTATTGGTTTTCGATGTCGAGATATTTACGATATTCTCTTCAAGTTAGTTTCTTTTAATCGTGTAATGTTATTTGATTTCGTGGCTCGTCAAGTTACCTTAGTTAATCTCTGCTAATTAAACGTTGGTTTCCAATAAACTCAATAGACCACCACAGGACACCCAAGGGCATTCACCTTTCTCAAAAGACTAGTTACTTTTTGCGTTGAAGTGATAATAATCAGCATTGACCTCCTCTGCTCACGATTTTCTACATCGGTTATCCCATAACTTATGGAATAGCCGTTATTCTCCATCCATCTAAAATTCCACATCCTAGCTTTACCAAACGTTATTATCGTTAATTTTTCTCCCAACCACTTCTCCTGCCTTCTTCGGGTTTTCCCAAACGATTTCATTTCCTCTCGTACCTCGCGTCGCTTGTTTTTTACCCTTCTTTCATTTCCTCCATTTTTCATCTAACCCACACCTCACTATCAAATCTGCGCTCATCCTCTTGCCTCAGATACAGGTTTCTGAGTCACTTGATGGGTTTTACGATCACCATTAACTCTTTCTCCGATCTCTTCTTTTATATCTTTCCTTTTATGCCCATTCAGTCGTTTCTCTTAATCTTCCATTTCGTTGACTTATTTATTCTTCACGTGTCCTCCTTGCGACTGTGTCGATTTTTTCCCGAATTTGGTCCAGGCCGACTGAATGCAACACCTGCTCTCCTACCGAAATCGCGTCAATTTCGTTTTAAATCCCACGGTTTCTTGTTTTGCAATATAATACGATATCCTGTACACTACGCAACCCGCTAACATTCTATTGTAAGACGGTTGCATAACAATTGTCTCGTACTCACTTGCACGGAATGCATTCCGCAATTTGTTCCGTCTAGCCGTTCCGTTTTACACAATGAATTATCACCTGGAAGGACCCCATGAATCACATATTTCAGTGAAAGACGAGGTCATACTTTGAAGATTTTTATTTTTAAGTACTGACGTTATGTCGTTCAACCGCTGAAGTGGTATCTCCATATTTAACTTGGCAAACATAACTTGACCCAGCGCATCATTCACGGAATCATGCGAGGAAATATTGGAACACGTTCTACTTTTCATTGCATGTTCTCATCATACAGAAAATTGTATTTATTCACTGGATAATTCAAGGTGATCATACATTGTTTGAAATGAGCTTTACTAAGTTGTAGGAGCAATTGCTAGGTTGTGATGTACTAACAATTTGTTCTGGGCAGTTATATTGTGAATACCCTGTACTTAGTAAAGTTGTCAATAAAAGGCTCCCAGAAGAAGAATCTGTCGTGAGTTGAATTGGGTGTGCCTGACTTTGGTGACTTGTCCCACAATCGACAAGTCATAAAGAGTTTGAAAAAATGTTAGTCTGCTTGGCCAGTATCGTTGTCATTTTTAGACTTAGAACATTACTGACTATCTTTTTTCACACATAAAAGTGAAATGTCTCCTTCACTCGATTTTGGAAATCAAAGGTAAAGGGTCCATTATCCTAGTGACTATATGTAAGTGATAGGTAAAAGTAGCGTCACTGCACCAGTTGCAAACAATTCGTGGCAAGGGTGGAAACCATAGAACTTTTTTGCCACCCATTTGAAGAGGCAGGTGGGCACATAGGCAAATCTTACATGCTGCCCAAGCTGTTGTCATCCAAGAGGGAAAACTTTCTTCATCGACTTAAGGGCAGCATTTGGGAGATGAAAGTTCCAATATGTGTGGTTACAGATTTAGAGATGATCATTAGTTTCAACCCTTAAATAAATTAATATTACTGAAGTTACTTTTTTAGCATTTATTTAGTATGTTAGGTGATGTTTCTACATCTGAAGTAAATATTTTGTACCAGCTATGACATACTTGCATCAACATCTCAGCCCTCAGTCTGTCGTGTTATAGCAGGCATTAGTCTGATAGTTAGTTAGTGTAGTATTTAGTAGTGTTTTAACTAACACTATGCTCTACAGGTCACGATAATCATACATAATGAGTACTCAAACCAGCAATTTTCTCAGAGCCGCCTGTAATTTTAAAGTACTTTCTGACCCTCAGTATATTATACACCCTGTTATAGTTGAGTGTCCATGCTTTATAAGTCTACATCCCTCACTCGTATGAGGACTTTTATTTATTATTATTATTGATATTTAATTGTGGCACAGAGAAAACATCATTGTTATAAAAATATTATTAATATATCTTGTATTCTAAAATGGGGTTTGAATGGATACTTCCGATTATGCCTTGTCATAATATCCATTTTTATTTTTCAGTTACCCTGCCGGACTGGACCTCAGACTACTCATTCACGAGTGAATGTCGAACAGAACAAAAATTGCCTCATACAAATAAGCCGTTATCGGTTTTCTCTGGTCATTTCTGGACTCACCAAAATTCTTCAAAAGGTCAATGAAATGGTAAGAAGTTGTTTTGATAGTTCTCCCTGCTCGTGTTTCCTGTGGTCAATTATGTTTCTCTAATTGACAATAATATTATTATATAATGATAATGCATAATATAAAAATAATATTAATGTGGGCTTTTGAAGTAATTGTAATATAAATTTTAAAAATATTTTTTAGTTTCCATCCTTGATGGGTGCTCCAAAGCAGCATGGTGCGGACATTGAAAGAAACTTTTATGATTCCCTCTTGATTGTGATGGACACATTAGAAAAGTGTTTGAGTGGTCAGCCGAAAGATACAACACGTTATGATGAAGCTATGAATGTCAAACTTTTGCTTCGTGAAATCTGCCAGTTCATAGGTAACTTTTACCATCTTAAATGTCTACTATCAGATTCTCTTTGAAATGGAATGAATCACATAAAAACTAGTTCTAAAAAGTTGATAGAACTGTTAAGTCCATTTCATACAAGGCATCATTTTGTGAATGATTATTCATGATTGAAATCATTTGGGTACCACAGAAAATTGAATATTACAGTAAAACCTCCATATAACTTACCCCCGTTTAACGAAGGTTTCCCTATAACGAAAAAATGCTATGACCCCGGCCAACTTCCTATGTAAATGCATTGGTGAATACCTCCCATTAACGAATTGCCCTTTTACGAAAAAGTCCGTCAAGCTAAGTAAGCCGGTGCTCTGTTTACCGTACTATTTTAACTCTCAATAGCATAATTTGGCTTAAACTTTGTTTTCTTATATTTTGCGTGGTAATTGCCGTCTTTAAGAGTTGTAGAGAGCGGTTCGGTCGTAACAAGTCAATCGTAAATTTCGTTAGAAGATTGATGAAATAAATATCACGTGACATATCTTTTTTGCGGGAAATTTGAACTGAGAAATCGAGATAAGCGGCGATAAGATGCCGATGATTCATTTAAGGACGCAAATTTTATTATCTTTTTTAAAGGTATGTAAACTTAGGTGATTTGGTTCAGCATAAGCGTATCGCAATACCTTACCCATCGTAAACCATAGTATTATTGCATTTATGTATATGTATGATTTTTCTTACAAGGGCGATATACTTCGATTCATATTTTAATTTAATAGGTTCCATTCGAGACGACAAATATTTAAGATATATGAGAATACCGTATTTACCCGAATATAAGACTAGGGGTTTTTTTTCCACATTTATCCTCAGAAAAATGTGGGGTCGTCTTATAATCGAGTATGATTTTACGCATACCGATTTTACGAAAAAATCGATTTTACCACGTGACGATATGGTCCCGGCCGATCTTTTAAGTATTCTTATGGCGTTTCTATTTGAAATTACGTAAATTTCAAGTTTTACATTAGGCTGTTTTGGCTCCCGGCGAAAGTATTAATTCGTTTTTACGAAACAAACGACAGAACTAATGGAACTTCAGCAATATCTAGAATAATCTTTTAATGTCAGTCATCAATTAAATTTAAAGTAATTTCATTCACTACTGCGTAACTCAACGGTAACAAATTGCTGCCTGAATTCTAAGTAGTTAACATTATTATTTTAATTTCACGTTATTCAATCATGGGTTTCAGGTTTTACAGTCGTAATCATGTAAAAGGCTAGCCGTTTACTTGTTTACGATAAATACCATGCCACAACTACCGCAATACCACTATACTCACAAAGAAAGCACTTCCCTTGAGATAGGAAGCATAGGAACAATAGCTGTGAGGGTAGGAACCTCGCCAGCTGTGACAAGTTGTCTTTTGGGTCCCCCGCGAGCGGTTGTCAAACCAGCGCACGTTGTTCAGTGGTATTTGATACACGGTTTTGGTTAGTCAAAAGTTAAACGCCATAAATCGAAGAACCAACCATAATAAGGTACCAGAAAATACAAAGCAATTACAAACAATTAAATGATGATGTTGAGTGTAATAGTTACAAAATATGATCTCGCATGCTAGGTGTGCGCTTTAAAATACGAAATTTTGCGAAAACAAAGAATCTTCCTCATCAAAACGGGAGAATTGACAACTTTCTCACCAGACTTTTCCATGTGAAAAAATGCTATGTACAATGTTGCGATATTTCTATTCAATCGCGCTAAATGTACGGATTTCGAGTTTTTCAGCATGTAAAAAAAATATTTTTCAGCGACAGACAGATAATGAGACAAAATGTGACCCCGGGGTATAGGGGTTTGCCAGGTCATTACAAGGTAATGATAATATTTCACCAATTCTGACCGAGCTGAGTGATAAATAAAATAGCTTTATTTGAAATTACTGAATATATGTATAAACTATCTCTTTGTAGTAATAATTGATATAATGACCAAAAGTAGAGTATTTTATTATAATGCATCACAAATTCTTTGCAAATTTATCAAAATCCGCCATTATCTCGATTTTACATAATTTGATTTTATAATACACTGACAATTCAGATCCCTAAGTGTTATGTAAAATCAAGTAAATCAGGTAATTAAACATTTATTATAAATTTTTGTAACCCCACACTTAACATAAAATAAAAGTAGGAGTTTTGTCCAATTTTAGCCTCAGAAAAATGTGGGGTCGTCTTATATTCGGGTAAATACGGTTGTTAGAATGTGACTTTATTCTCGGCATAATCGTTCTTTCGTGACGGCTGATTGCGGGAGAAAAGTAGGTGAGGCATTCTCCCCTTTTAGTACCGGCAAAGGTTTGGCAGTTAGCGGATCCTCTGTAATCCGGGACAAGCCTAATAATACGCGTTTCTTATAATTCCCCTCCGAATGGGGCAGTGGAGATTCGATTGAATAGAGTTAAAATATTTCGTGCGGAAATATATTCTAATATCCACTCCGTTTTTACATTCCCTGACAATTTCTGATTAATTTGATGCCTACAGTAAGCAAATACTTTGATCCATAACCGAATCGCGGAGGCAACTAAGGAAAATGACGAGGGTGAGTCAGAAAAGAATTTCCCAAAACTCAACGTACGAAATGCTTTCGGCAAACTCGACCGAGGTTCGTGAACCTTCATACGCGGCACTGGAAAGGGGCGCCCTATTCCAGAACAATAAGAAAGTGCGATTTTTCGAACCTTTCTTTGAAAGGTAGGGTGATAAAATTTGAAGAGGGTCTAGAGAGAGTAAAAGGAGGCGGCCATACATACATATATGCATGCATATTCTCGGCAGTCGCCCGCCAAAACGTAGAAACATATACGTATTCCGCAGCCTAGGGATTAACTATTCAGCTGCGGCAGCGTCGTTCTTTTGTGACGGCTGTATGCGGGAGGAAAGTACGCACGGCAATTTTCCCTCTAAGTGGCAACAAATGTTTAGCAGGTGTGGCGTTCTCTCGTAATCTTGTTCCTTTATAATTTATCTGCGTTGCCCTTTTCCCTCCAAGTGAGGCAGTGGAATTCAATCGAGCAGAGTTAAAATATTTGATACGGAAATATATCCAAATCTGCACTCCATATTTAATTTATTTGATAATTTCTGATTAATTTGATGCCAAAAAGTACGTAAATATTTTAATTTATAACTGAAAACGGAGGGCAAATGAGGGAAAGGGTGAGGGATGTGTCAGAAAAAAATTCCCCTAACTCGGCAGGCGGATTGGGAGTGTCCTGAATCTTCCCAAATGGCACTGGAAAGGGCCCCCCCCCCCATTCCGGAACAATAAGATAGTTAGGCCATTTAAACCTTACTTATAAAATATCAGACCAGAAAATTAGGAGAGGGACTAGAGAGGGTAGGAATGAGGCGATCATACTTGCAAATTCGTATTTTTCGAACTGGCCAGTTCCCGTAATAGACGAGTTACTCCTTGATTTACGCAACGTGAAATGCGGCCAATAACTCCCCTATAACGAAGTGGTATAATTTCGGTCCCTTAGATTTCGCTCTTGGGAGGTTTTACTGTACATTGTGAAATAAAACGTGACTTATATGCTCTGATGGGGTATGCAGTGCCATCATTGTCAAATATTACCCAAGGTGTGTCTCCACTGTATTTTGGAAGCCAAGCAACTGTACAGATGTTCCACATGAGAGTAAATACCAACTTTGGTATAAAACACAACAATCAAATTCTGGATTTAGGGCTGACAGCCTTGGGAGTTGTTCTTTGCAGAAACATATTATTCCATCTATTTACTGAAATGTAATTCTAAGTTGCCTGTATCAACAGTATTAATAATAACAATATTGGTGTGTTGGTGTATCATTTACAATCTTGAGACCAAATGATCTAAATAGGTTAACAAGATCAACTCTCCAACTACAAGATGATGTCTTGTAATAAATGGACCTTCAATGTGAAACAATTTTTGAAGTTGCCTTTTGTTGAAATGTATCCAAGTGCATAATGTATCTTCTTTTGTTACAGATGTGCATAACAATGAAAATCCAAATGTATTACAATTAAAAAATTTAGCATCCAAAGTATTATTTGCATTAAGTTTAAATTTTTTCAATGCAGTATTTAATAGGATATCAGCTCGGTAAGTTAGATTTTGTGGATAAAATAATGCTAGAAAATTATGGATGACACATTCTCATTATCATTAATTCAATTAATATTAATCTTGTAATTTTGTCTGGATTATCATATAAATAAAACTACTCATTTACTCTCAATAATAATTCCATACCTTTCTATGTAGGCTTCAGGAGTTGAGTGCATGTAATGATGAAAATCCTGATTACAGTGATATTGAGCTAATTCAACATATTAATGTTGATGTGCATAGACTAACCAAGTTATTGACTGGTAAGTGTTTCCATTGAAGTACAATTTAAGACATGACCACATATTCAAGTTTTATTTTTACAGTGATTGACTTTCATCTTTTATAAAAAATAATGTAAAATGTGTTAATGCTATTTATACACATTGTCACTTATGATCGTAAGTGAGAAAGTAGTTTTCATGAATGGAAAAAAGTTTAACTCTCACAAGGGATTCAGTGACCAACAGATGATTTTCATTTAACCTGCATGGTGTTTGCCAATTAGTTGCATACATAAATTGTAAGCTAAATTTGTTAATTCAAACCAAACAATGGAGATGAACTCTTGTATTCATTCACTGTGATCATTCTACAAATATGATGTATCTAATTGAAGTTAATTAAAATTTCCAACATAAATAATTCGCATATAGCTCTTTTTACATTGACATTCCTTTAACTAAATCTTTTCAAAGGAATTAGTAGATACTGCACTACATTATACCATGGAAAGAGCTTTAGTTTAGGCTGTTAAATGGGCTGTTTATCAGTCCCACCTTATTCTTCTGATAAATTTTATGAGGCACTACGACAGGGTAGAATTGGTATAGACCATAATGGATATTTGGTAGCAACTAGAAATTAAATGAGGAAAAATGTGCCTTCATTTATAACTGGTATTATTATTTGAGGGATTATATAGCTGAAAACGTCTTTAAATAGTACATTTTGCTCTAAAGCAATTGGTAATATACAATAAATTTCATGATTTCATGATCCATACTTCTCCTTATCCAGTATGCTCCTCTTATGTTGTTTTCCCTATTTTATGGATTCCCCTTATCAGTCTCCTCATCTGGCACCTTACTCTTTCATTTTGGTTTCATTTTCTAATATCATATTAATAGAAGTGTCCCAAAAGTGGTCAACAATGCAACACTTCAAGAATTCAAATGTGTAACAGATTTTGTGTCCATATCTTCTTGAATTTTTGGATGGCACTTGTGCAGTTAAAACAATGTACATAGGAGGAATAATGCATGGTTTTGGCTGTAATATTTACACATTGTGCCCATTATTACAGAAACCATTCAGAAATTTCGTTTATTGAAGAAGTCTGCTCATCTTGTTCTTATAACATCACTTGAGAAAGCCATTTGGAATTGGATGGATACTTATCCTGCTGAGTTTGCCGAACTACAGGTAAATTACATTGTTATAATTTCATTTATATTTGGATAATCAAACCTTAAACTAAGAAATTTGATGACAGGAACTATGCCATCTATTGATTTTAAACTCCTGGTATTATGAAAACTTATAGGGGAAAATCTTTGGATAAATATTTTTTGTAAATTGTAATTTATCCTCAGAGTAAAGACTATTTAACTGTATCACTGTGGTAGTATATCTGCCATGGTCCAACTTGAATTTGAAAACTACAGTGTTAATCCTTATTTCATTGCATTTTTGTTTTAATGCTGACAAGTATTCACTTTTATCTACCACAGAGAAAACCAAATGAAAATCTCTCCAAATGCTGTGAAAGCCTATTTGACATTCTGGATTGCTGTGGTGATAACAGGAAAGTCAGAGCTGCTGTTTGGCCTTTGCAAATAATGTTACTTCTGCTCTCACCAGTAAGTTTTTGTTTATAAATATGACTTACTTTTATATAATATGAATAAACAAAATACACATTCATAAAATATGCACCATAGAAGTTGAAAAATTAGAACTTAACATCAATATTGTCATGCTCAAGAAATTCATTAAAGGAATAGAATGCTTTGGCTAGTAGCCATGCCTGCAATGCCTTTTTAATTCTTTCGACACTGACCTTTCTTACCTGTTGTAGCAATAGATAAAAAAGGGCCAAATTTTAAAATCTTATAAGAATGGTTGGTTTTTGTTAATTGACTCAGGGGTACAACCAGATTATTTTTGATATTGGTGTGATGTGAATGAATTATACCCCTGATACCAAAGGAGCTAAGGTTTTCCTTGACATCGCACAGACATTTGTATATGAAAAGACAAGGAATCGTTATAATCTTATTATGATTAAAAAGGGGTTTGCCAAGATCCTTAGATTGATAAACCCCTTTTTATTCACAATACACAAATACATTACTACGTTGAAATGAGACAAACTTATTGTTTTTTG
Organism: Rhinocypha anisoptera; assembly: GCA_011762765.2. Classification (NCBI taxonomy): domain Eukaryota; kingdom Metazoa; phylum Arthropoda; class Insecta; order Odonata; family Chlorocyphidae; genus Rhinocypha; species Rhinocypha anisoptera. The sequence goes on along the minus strand of WURS02000013.1, from coordinate 13,890,333 downwards.
TTGTAATTATTATTATTTTGCTCATTTTTAATGTTCTTCTATAAAGGGTAGTAGAATATGATGTAGGCATCTCACAAGAGTTGTTTAACTGAATACTGAACCTGTCAAGATACGAGGATGGTCTGAAAAGTTTCCGACCCAACAAAGATACAAGAAATTTTTTCTGCAAAATTTTTTTTATATTTCAACATAGTCTACTTGTAACTCTACACACTTCTCCCAGCGATGCTCTCCCCTCTCTTTTTGGATGTAACCCATCCAAAAAGTACTTGGTGTTTTTCTCTGCAAAATAATTGTTCATGAAGGTGATTGACTTCATTTGACGAAAATCTCTGTCCTCCCAGTGCAATTTCTAGATGAGGGAACAAAAAGAAGTCGCTTGGTGCTAGATCTGGTATGTAAGGCTGATGGTCAAGCAGTTCAAACTG
>WURS02000013.1:13866788-13879776 GCA_011762765.2 Rhinocypha anisoptera | reverse complement strand
ATCATTTTTTCAGTACAGAGAGTGTGTGAAAACTTGCATAAAGGACATTTGTTATTCACTAAAATTAAATTAGGAGATTTTATGAGAATCGAATCTTGATGCTTTTTTGGGTGAAATTAAATAAAAATTGGGGAGGTGCCAAAGTGTTAATTTAAAATTTAATTTTTCTATACAATTAAATATATTATACAACATACATTTATGTAAAATTTTCTCATTAGCATACCTGCATATACAATCAGTGGCATATTGAATCACTTAATCACTCTCCTGATGATATTTTAGGTTGTTTTCTTCATGTACCTGTGGAGCATAGATATGGAAGCCGTTTTAGTTTCTATGTCCTGCTTCAGCCTTCTGTGTGAGGAAGCTGAGGTTCGCTGTGGCTCTGAGGAAGTTTCAGTGACTTATCATTTACCCAATTATCATGTGTACCAGGAGCTTGCTGCAGCATCTAATATTCTCACTACTGGTGAGTATTTATTTATTAAAACATCACCTTTGCAGAAAAAATAACATTGGTTAATATGGTGTTGTGTTTGCAGTAAATTGGAGTATACATTCAGAACAAATGGAATTAGGTTTATGTGTACATAATTTAAATACTTTTCATTGCTTATTCGTTCATGGCGAGGAACTCTGGAATATCTATTCAAGAAAATAATTAGTGACCATGGCCAAAGATACACAATTTACTTATTGTTTGGAATCAAAATTGTAGGGGATTGTCATTCATTTCTTGTGTAATTTACTTATCCATGGAAAAATAAAATTGAAGTCAAAATTATAATTTAAAAAAATCTTTATAAATCATAATGTTGAATGTGAATTTTTATTCATTTTATCTTTGTTATCTCTGACCACCAGAGTGTTGAGAATGTAACATAAGTGTTATTTTTTTCTTTGTGGTTGACAATAACAGTTGTTTAATTTTTGAGTGTTCTGTTTCAATACAGCCAGCCTGGAGACAAAAGTATTTTCTCGAGAGTTTTATCAGGGTAGGTGTGATTATATTTACATTATTTTTGCTGTTGTAATGTGCTGCTGAAGCATATTTTTAATTGTTTTGGTGTGTTCCATAAATAATTTTCTGCCACCACAAAATTGTCATGCTAAACCTACAGTTATTGTCAACTCCAGAATTTGTGTGAGTTAGGCCCACATATGATGGAGAATATCTTGAATGTATATTCCTTTTTTATTTGCCTATCTCACACAGCACTCACTTCTGTTTTCATCTGGTTATGGATCCCAACATACAAATGAGAAGCCTTTCAATTACCCTGAGTATAAAATTTCAAAGCTATATGTGCACTGTTTCTCTTATTGCTTATCTTCCACTTCTAAATTGTTTAAGCTATTATCATTCATTATCATGTGGACTCCCTGAAGTGCACAAATCTGACTATAAACATGTTTCTTTCTCAAGGTCGAGCTGCCTTGCAAAAGAGAATAATGGCTCTTCTTCGCAAGATAGAACACTGTTCAAATGGAGTTCAACCTGTAAGTTTTATGTTGAATATTTTACTTATGAAAATGATAATTAGTGACATTTTTAAGAAGATTATAAATATGCTAGCATTAGGTGAAACTTAAGTGGAATTTAATTTGTCTCCCAGAGCAATCATAGTTTTTTTATCATTTATGCTTATAGTACACAACTTGAAGGCCTAATTGTAAAATGAATATACTAATCAATATGATTCAGAAATCACTATTTTTGAGGTTGCATATGTATCTCTATCGCATAATCTTACCTTTTACACTTAGGTTTTCCCTAATTTTGAAAATACATTTTTTGGTCAAAGGAAATAGGTTCATAAAACCTAAGTTCATTTAATAAATGTGCATGATTGTTGTGGCTGCAATATGAATTGCATGACTCAAGATAAGGAAAATAGTAGTAATTTTCACCAGGAGCTTATTTTGATTCAGCTAATGCAGTCCTAGGCACAATTTGGGATGGATTGAATTAACCAAGAGTTACAGTAGACTTTTTTGTGAAAATTTTAGATGATGCTTGATTCATGGCTTTGTTTCCTTAGGTTCATAAATATGAAGTTTAAGGAAATACTGATTGTTTTTTACTGTGGATATTTTACCTACAGTTTTTGCTTGTAACTGCTTGTTTGTTATTAATAATAATAATCTTTATTCGTCTTTATTAACAAGCATAGCATGTGCTATGATAGATGTCATCAAACAAATGAAATAAAAAAATAAAATGCTCACAAGCAACTATGAACACAAAAAAATATAATCATATTCTAGACATTATAATAATAGAGAATTCAAGATCATAATACTCGTCCAGGGAGTAGAGGGATTTGGAGATGAGAATACCTTATTGGAGACTGTTTTGGCAGAGTTAGGGAGCATATTAAAGAATTTAATTGGTAAACCCTCAACTTTTGCTTAGTCGACATAATAGTATATCTATAGAGTTTTTATCCCTGGTATTGTGATTGTGCACATCAGCCCTAATAGAGTACATATTCAGATTTTCTTTCACATGCACCATTGAGTAAAATAAAAACATAATGTAAACTGTCATAATTTTTAGATTGTTAAAATGAGGTCTACAGTGATGAAGTTGACTTACTTTGGCTAAGATTCGGATGGCTTTTATCTGCATCAAAAGTATTACAGTAGAAGTCCGCTATAACGAGAGCTGATAAATGACGTAAATCTCTTGTTATAACGCACACTCATTATAGCTGATGGTCATTTAAATTCACCTCTTTGGCATTTATAATGGCACCAAAAGTGGGCGAAAATGATCCATGAAGTAGTTGTATCAATCCATCTGCAAATGCATTGAAAATAGATCGTTTCATTAAAAAAAATTTTAAATATTGTCACCAAAACTCTGCACTCGTAACTAATGTACGTCACTCATCAGTAGTATCTTTGGCAACATTTCATGAAGAATCATAGATAAGGTATGACCTATGGTTAACAATTATGAATCCATAAATAAGAGGAGGGCTGAGAGATTGGCCGTCCTGCTAAGGTCAACACAGACAAATGGAACCACCCACTGGGATCTCCTTCACTCTGGGTTAGAGCTGGTGAAAAGTAGATCCCCCCTTGTTTGTTTGCTCCCCCGTCTCTGACTTTCATCTAATCCCTTCTCTAGCTTGTCAATGAAAAAGGGACCTCCTGTTACTTGGAGGTCTCTTCCTCCCCACCTGACCTTCAACTAATACCTTTTCCTGCATTGTCTACAAGTTTAGCTTATTGCTCCATATGTTCTTTTATTCTGATTGTTCGGCTATAAGGACGAAATAGCACCAGGAAATGACAGACTGGAGCACAGATTCCAAGATAAGTTGTTCATTCATTCCCCAGGAAAGTCTCTGGCATAAAATCACTTAGTCTCCTCTCGTAAAATCACCACAAAGTCTCTCGTAAAGCCTTCCTTACAATGTACATTTGTGAGGCATGACAATGTAATGAGCGTTTCAAATCCTACGAGTTATGCAACCAGAGCGGCAGCCACTGCAAAATCTACTCGTTATAGCGATAGTGCAGATATGACCACTCGTAATAACTGGAAGAACTCCATATGTTTTAACACGTGAACCAACCAACACAAAACTATCACTCGCTATAGTGATACTCTCGTTATAAGCCATACTCGCTATAGCGAACTTCTACTGTAGTTTTGCATTAGATGAATGGCCCCAGAGCCTAATACCATAAGTGATGTGAGAATGAAAGAACACAAAATATGCATTAATGAGGTAGTCCTTGCTCACATACAATACAGTTTCAGCTTCCTGATCAGAAATAAGGCTTGTGAAAGTTTTTTCCTGATGAGCAAAACATATTCACACCAAATCAATTTTGAATCTAGATGAAATCCCAGTAATCTGATGGAATCACATTCTTTTATAACATGATTTAGAGTACAGAGAAGAAACTGAGTTTTGTCTGGGTTTAGGAGGAAATTGTTTGCAGCAAACCATTCGTTAGCTTTTTCAAGGATGATTGGATATCTATCCACAGCTTCACTGCGATTGGAGGAACTATGTAGGAATGTAGTATATCTTCATAGAGAACACAATCTGTGGTCATATTGGGAAACAAGTCATTGATCATGACAAAGAAAAGAAGGGGACCCAGCACAGAACCTTGAGGTATGTCATACTTGACATTCAATGACTTTGATTGTTTACTGCTTACATCCCGGATGTACCGGCATGTAAGATGCACTATGATTTTTCAGGTTAGATTTATGAAATAAATAGGAATCACAATGTAATTTAGTGTTGATAATTTATAACATTATTCATCGTAAAATAGATAAAAGATGAAGTAACTATTTTCATTCTTACATTTAATTTATTTTAATATAATTTTGTCTATCCTTGAAGTTGGATTGAAATACTATCCTCGTCCCCTTAGACAGGCTGAATTTAGCATGAAGTTTTGATTGAAAAAGTGTAAGAGCTGAGCATTATGTGAGCTTGGAAACAGGGTAAATGATTTTTAAGTGCATGTCTAGAAATAATGTTATTGTGTTCTGGGATTCTCTGGTGATGCATGGTGTTCTCACTCCCTCTGTCCTCTAGTATATCTGAGTGTCCTAGTTAACCATTCAATGCTCCCACAATGAAATCCCAGTGTCTTCATTGTGGCCCACCCTCGAAATCCTCTGTCTCTCCAGTTTGTTTCTGTGCCAAAGGCATGGGAGGAGACGTTCCGCAACTGGGAGGCCTCCACCAAGATGCTCACGTCATACCCTAAGGCCAAAATGGAGGATGGCCAAGTTGATGTGGGGTTCCACCGAGGCATGGGCAAGAGGAGGGCTTCTCATCAAAGCTCAGAACACGAGCTGGAGGTAATATGTAGTTTAGTGGTTTCTGTTTAAGGCTATTATAAATAATTTCATATGATATTATCAATAGTAATTTTTATGTAAGTTTATCTTATGCTTTTGAATTTTAGTGATTTATTTTGGTCAAGTACTCTTTAAGTAGACATCACAAAATTTCATAAGTGCATTTGAGCAACCACATATATTTGCTTAATTTGCATGCTTTATTTATTTTCCTCTTTCTTGTTAATGGTTAGGTATAGTTTATTGTATTATGACTTCATTGAAACAATTATAAAGTAATATCTCAGACATTACTTGGTGGAAAGTATCCATTGAGGAAGAAAAGGAAAAAAGTAGACTAAGTTAACTCCTCAGAAAGGTTATTTACCATGACCTTTGTCATGACATCCCTGAAGGCGACATAATTTGTCAAAACTTAGGTTGTATTAAATAAAACCCTTTGTGAAATTTATGAAGAGTGCCTTTTTTCTATTCTTCCTTAATCAATTGCACTTTGTATGGGCTGTTCTATAGCAAGTGAAAAAGGAAAATATAGTACCTCCATTAAAAATCAATAAAAATTGGTAATATTTAGTAATCAAATACTGAATTTCATAATATCAAAATAAAAATCTTACATATTTGGAAAAATCTCTGGAACACACTATTAAGGTTGGCAAAACCATTAAATGACTTCAGCCTTAAAAAAAAGTGCTGTGAATTTAAATTTAGTACTGACTGGCTTCTGTGTAAATGATACCATGTTTTATCTTTTGTGAATGGACCGTAGTTGTTTAGACAGCTTATTAGTAGAAGCTGAGATACATGCATGGCAATGAAGGGTTTCTCAAAGATTACTTGGTTTATTCATAATTCCTAAAGGTAATATAGGAGGAGCACATTGTGGAATAAAAGTACTAGCACTAGCTAAGTGATGTTACATATTATGTCAGAATTTGAAGAAAGAAGAAACAACATGTGAACGAACACTGTTGTTTCAAATGCTTAGATTTCAGAAGAAATCCCTGTATAGGATAAATCATACCCATACATCAATTAGGAAACAATCCATGGATTAACAGTAAAGTATTTTTCAATTTAAATTGTCTTTTGAGGAATGAATACCTGTAAAGAATCCCATAATAAGGAAGGTTTCCTTTTAAACAATTTACAATTGTAGCCAGTCATCCAAATCAACTCAAGCAAAAGTTCCTGTAATGTCCATAGGCTCCATAACAGAAGAAAAACAACATACTTTTCCCCAGACTTTATTATAGGCATGTGCATTTCACCATTATACAGAGTAATCAGTTACTAACATCATATCATGGTATAGCTGCAGTAAATTCTGGAAAAGTATGTTGTTCTTTGTTTGCTATGGATATTAACAATTTCTATCAATTGTGGCCTAAAAGCATTCAATTTATTTATACATAGGCTCCTTGTTCCTTATCTTTTAGTGAAATTTTTATTAAATCTTTAGTAGTATTCATCTTTTAGTAAATGCAAGTCTTGAGTGATTTGAAACGATTGGCCATATTGGTATGATGTTTTTGTGATCTGTGCATCCTCTCTCATGAGAAATTCCTTCTCTCTTTTGTCACGTGCAGGATCAGATCAATGAGTGGGCCAATATGACTGGTTTTCTGTGTGCCCTGGGGGGGGTGTGCCTCCAGCGCAAGTCTTCATCCCCTCGCCCTCCTCCCCTGTGCAGCATTGTTTCCACCGTCAATTCCACTTCCCCTCCCTGTGTTTCTGCCATGGCTGGAAATCCAGAACCCAGAAAGTCCACCAGTGGTGTCCTCCCAGGTTCCAGCCAGGATGTGCAGTACTGCCCGGTCACCCAGTGAGTTGACCAGTCCATGTGTTACGAGATTGCATGGCAAGATTGTGTTAATTTGCCCCTTACTCCTTACCAGTGCAAGAATCGAGCACTAAAACCGTATTGGTCTGATTATGTATTGGTGATTCAAACTCTTGACCCTTTCAGAATGGATGACAGATTGTACTTCTTTCTTCTGGGATGAATTCCATGTTTGCAGATGTTGAAAAGGGTTTAATAAAATAAAATGGGAAATCAAAAAGCAGGAGAAAATTGGAGACCAAAGTAACTGCATGAAACAAATCCCTGAGCTTACTGGATAGGGAACTGTGAGAGAGATTCTTGTACATTCATAAACAATAGGGGAAATGGAAAGGAACCAGACACCTATGTTGACAATACATTGATATCTATGAGATGATCTGTTGGCTGAATTTATTCATTTAATATTTTCTTATTTCACTTATTTTTTACCATCATTCTCTTTGGCCTAACCTGCTCAAATTCTCTTCACTTAGATATCAGGTTTCAGCACTATAATTGGCCTAATTGTATGCTTATACATATATTTGGAGATGCAAAAAAGATTATAATGATAGGATTAGTATATACAAATATGTAGTTGCTTAATCTGTATTTACACATATGGGTTTGTCATTGGTTCATATGTCTCTTTTTTGTAATTCTGGTATTTGCTGATTCGTTTAATCTCATATTTCCTTACTACCATGAAAATATTCATTCAAAACTGATGAATAAATTTAATGGGACATGTATTATTATTTATTTCATGAATCAGAACATAATGATGTTAAATGTAAGATGATTAAAATTATGAAGTGATCTCAAAAGAAAAAAAGAATTATTAGATATAAAGAAATTGCCACTGGCCATGCACTCAACAATGATAACAGTCCCTTTGATGACTGGCTGAGTTGTATTTATTGTAGATTGATGGTTTTTATAAATAACTTTTATATTTCCACAAAATCTATCATGGATTTTCACAAGGTGACGGCCTCCACAGTGAACTTTGTATTTATTGTAATTGTAATTGAATAAATCAGTCCCTAAACTAGTTTCATTCATATCTCCAGTACACACAATGTCCCTCTTTTCATTTCCTTAATTTATGAGTAAAAAGTTCAGGATAGAGTGGACAACATAATGTCATAGCCTTCTGTTTACTCCATCATTATTTCTCATCTTAGTGGTTCTGAAAACTGATTTTTCAAAAAGATTTAAATTAAAATTTTTTAAATTAAATATTTTTAGCTGCCTCATATTAAAAAACAATATTAAGGGTTAGGTCAGATCTTTACACATATGGATAATACCTAGTTATGAAACTTTTAGAAATTTATATTATGACATGAAAATTTGTCATGGAATTTTTCTTTGTAATGCTGCCTTAAAAAATTTGTATATGAGATTTTCTTTCTCTTCACTAGATTTGTTGGTCAGCTCCTTCGCCTCCTGGTGTGCAACAATGAGAAGTTCGGTGCCCAAATTCAGAAGCATGTCAAGGAATTAGTTGGTCATGAGATGTCTCCAGCTCTTTACCCTATACTTTTTGATCAGATTAAGGCAATTGTGGAGAAGTTCTTTGATCAGCAAGGACAGGTATTACCACATTAAACATTTTTCCATTTAATTACTTCGCTATTATTTTGAACAATGCATAGTATGTTGCTTCATGATATTTTTTTGATCTTTCTAGGTCATAGTCTCAGATATCAATACCCAGTTTATAGAGCATATCATTTTTATTATGAAGAATGTGTTAGATACTAAGACTGATCATCCATCAGAGCATCTTGGGGTTACAAGCATTGAGGGAATGATGCTAGCAATTGTCAGGCAAGTATTATGATTTGCATATGGGTTACAGTCACTACAGTTGTGTTCTGCAGGAGGGAAAAATTAACAGGCTGAAAAGTGTGAAACAGACTGCATTGTAGCTAGTGATAGGACAGCCACTTCTTAACTTCATAATTTCCAATGGTTCTAAACTGGGGCCTAATGGAGAGGTACAGGCTGCCAGAGTATGATTCTTAGTTCCACTTTAAACTTCGAAACCACTGGCAAATACAAGTATCCTCTACTACTGAGAAAAAGGAATAACGCACTACATATTTTTCCACTAAGATTCTCTACTACTGTTTTCAGTTCCAGAAAAATTCACTAAAGCAGCTTAGAAATTAAAAATGGTGTTACAGGGCTTAGTATAACATTCTTGAAAAAGTATGTTTTAAAGCAGAAATAGGATGAGAGTATGCTCTCTGAGTTACATATCACAAAATTGATGTCATTTGTAGAATCAGGAGTGACCAATACCATTGTGCAGTGTAAAGGAAAAATATTATCCATAAATGAAACTTTAATTCTTTTTATAAGTAGTCAATTTATGGGGGTATGAAGTTCTTAACATATCCACTCATAAGTGATGTACTATGACTATTGATCATCATAAAACATTCTGTAAAATTGATAATTTCATTTGTGAAACTTATTTTCCTCTTAAGCATTTTCCCCTTCATATATGTAGTAACTTTGTCAGCTGGATGTGGTACATATATTTCATTTGTCTATTTTCATGCTAACATCAACCATTCAGAAAATCGGAGTGACAAGTAATATCCATGTCTTGAGCTACTTTTAAATGGCATTAGAAGCTATTGAGTTTGTCACCCACAAGACTAACTTTATATAATAATTAAATTAAATAATTTTGGTTGAATTTATTAAAATGGTACAGCCATTTAGTGAGTAGTGATGTATTAAACAGTATTATTATCAAGCTGGCTGTTTTCAATGTTAGAGCAGAAGTACATAGAATAAAGAACCAGGAAACAATTAATGGAATGGAAAGTCCTCAAAATATCAATGCTTATCAATCTTATTTCCATTGTGGGAAACCAAAGAACTCTTTATCTCAACAGCAGTAATATTTTTTGCTGTGATATGGTGGAAGTTATCCATTATTGAAATGAAAATCACTGGGTGAACTCCACAAATAAATTATTTGTGGAGGTCACCCAATGATTTTCATTTCTTTATCTCAAATTGATAGAACTGGAACTAAGAATCAGAACTGGGAGACTGAATGTGTCCAGGGTTCACTGCAACACATTTATTCCATAATTTTCATGTAAAATTTATAATTTGTAGATGATATTTATGTGATGTAATCAGTTTAAAATCTTTAGCTGTGCAGTGAAGGAATAAATTCTGACATTTGTCATTAAGTGTCAGTATATTTCGCATGTCCTGTGTCCTATTAACACAAGCTGCCATCTGTCCATCAGTTTCACAGTAATAAATTTTGCACTCTACTCAACCTAACAGGTATGTGAGGCACCTTGACATGACAGTGCATGCTGTCCACATTAAGACAAAGCTCTGCCAACTAGTGGAGGCGATGATGAAGCGAAGAGACGATTTGGCATTCAGGCAAGAAATGAAGTTTCGAAACAAGTTGGTTGAGTATCTGACGGACTGGGTAATGGGAACATCACCACAAATTCCTGCTCCTAGTTCAGGAGATGTGAGCATAATCTCAAGGTCAGTATTATTTGCATTGCAGTAAGATGTGTATGTTTTAGGTCATTTGTAGAAATGTATAATGTTGGAATTGGCTCATGGAGTAAACAGGTTCCCCCAAAGACCTGATATTACATATTCTCAATGTGAAAGAGAAAAGCAATGCATAAAGTGTGGAGTAGGTGTGTGCATTAAGGATCTTGATGTGAACTGTCTAAGTAAAAATGGAATATGAATATTACATAATTAAGTTATATAAATAATTATGAGTACATAATTACTCTATGAATATTTGGTATATTTTTGGAAATTAAGAAAGCCATTTATTTCTCCTATACTAAATAGCTAAGAATGGTAGAAAAGTATCAATTTCCCTGAATTCATTAGTAGCTTTGCTCTAGAACAGGATACTTGTTATGTACTTTGATAGTCATTGATTTTCTGTGACAAAAGTGATAAAGACTAGGTTGCTGTAGGATGTATCAGGAAAGGAGCAGGAATAGAGGAAGGATCCACTCTAACATCAGTTGGATTCTTTATTGAGAAACCAGTGGATGAAATAAGAAAAAATTCAATGGAAGAGTAAATAGGTACATATAGGTAAAAAATTACATTTTTCTCCAATTCAGACAGAAAGAGATGTTTAAAGAATACTTTAATGAGCTTGAAAAAGAAAATATGTAAGCTCAAGAAAAAATAATAAATTAATATTATATAGTTCTGTAGTGATAGTGACAAATACCAATTTGTAATCAAAAGCTTGATGTGGTGTTTTAGTTCTGCTATTTAGAAAGATCCACTGTGATCAAATAAGCCAGAAAATATTAGAATATGCTCGGCAATTCTAAGAGAAGTAAAATGGGAATGACTTCACTGAATCACATTTTAAATGGTTGGGAGACAATAACAGCAACAAGAAATGGAAGATTCTTATTCAATGAAATTGATGCCATACCACTTGAGATCGAGGAAAATGATTTGATTGAAGCATAAGCATCTAGTAGTAGGAGTTCCTACAAATAGTGATTGGGGGAAGAAGTAATGGCAACTCTAAAAAATGTAATATTTTATTGGAATTATTTAAAGATGCAATGGCTTGAGGAAGAAAATTCCTAGAGAAAAGTAAATTAAAGATATAAAAAAAACCCAAGTTATTGTAAAAATTGTAGAAAGACCCCTGTAAATGAAATAACTAATGGCATTTGTAATTGTGAGTCAGCAGGTCATAGAAAGATGTGGAGAGATAGGTAAAGGAATAAAATTTGTCATGTCTATAGTTTTTATCCTCTTTCAAATTCAGCATGCACATAAATGTTTCTAACTTCCTTAAACATGTCTCTAAGCCTACATATGGTTATGCTCAAACATAATCTTTTTAAGAAGTTTAATTCTATTGTAAAATGTCTGCTGACATTCATAATAAAGTAGTTGAAAAATGCCTCCATATATTTTTAGTATTTATAGTTATATGTATTTTATGTAGCATTGAATTTCATAGTTAAGTAGTAGAAAAGCCCAAGTTAAATATATATAATTGGCAACATAATGTATAAAGAAATAAGACATGCAAAAGGTTAGAATTCTAAAGAATCCAGGTTATCCTTAAAGGCACTTGCTCAGATGACTTGAATCAGTCCTCACATCGAATACAATATTTAGAATTTTAATTATTCATGTATGACAATTAGATAAGTGATTGGAAAAAAATTACTTCTTCTGAGTAAAAAATGATTTGAATTATCTAAGTTTCTTACTTGTGGTATTATGAATGGTGAGATTGACTTAATTGTATAGTGCTTTGTGTGTTTCTGTCCTGAAATGATATAATAATTTTGTATTTCATTTACTTCTTTACCCTTTTTACTTTTGGACTGCAGCTCGGACTGCATGGAAACAAATCCTCACAGGCAAGTAATCAAAATGTGAACATAACTGAATAGTTCTTATCACTGCCTTGTAAATGTTGAAATTCAATTATTCCCAACTAATGTTATAATTAGTATCTGCCTGTATCCATTTTGCCAAAGGGATTTGGACCAAGCCTGCATGGAGGCAGTGGCTGCCCTTCTGAGAGGACTTCCTTTGCAACCAGAGGAGTCAGATAGGGGTGATCTGATGGAGGCCAAGAGCCAGTTGTTTCTCAAGTGAGTGTATGCTTATGTATGAATTTATAAAAACAGTTGAGGTTATTTACATCATCAAGGGTTTTTAAACATATTTAGTTCATACTCATATTGCTTAAGTTAGAATGGCACTGATAATCTCTTTAAGGAACATAATAAAGTCTACATATCAAAATTCAGTAGAATCTATGCATAATAATTTTGTTTCCTAAAGATGATATTTCATAGGTTATTGTCACACTTCCAAATGTTGATAGTCACCATCTTATTAGTCATAGCTGAAAAAAATGCAAGTGGCAGCTCTGCTTGTTGAGAAGCCCTAATTATTTTTAAAATAGATTGTTTTACAAGTTTCTGATATATATCTCTGAGGAAAGTCAATATCTCCCTCATATTTTTTATTTGATTGATATGGATTAAGGGGAAATTGTGCTTCCTCATTGAATTCTACATAGCCTTTTCTTTCTTTTATTTCATTCAAAATCTCTTTCACTCCACAGCTCTCTATATTGCCGTCTTCAACAGTTCTTCATTCCTTAAAAGTGTCCAATCCAGTTTCTCTGTCACTAGTGAATGATTTGATTTGATGGATGTTGTGTTTGTGCAGATGGGTTTTTTCAATGAGTTGAAGAGGTGCGAAATGACCATAGCTGTCGAAGCACCCTATAAACAAAA
>WURS02000013.1:13838750-13857996 GCA_011762765.2 Rhinocypha anisoptera | reverse complement strand
TTTGTGCAGATGGGTTTTTTCAATGAGTTGAAGAGGTGCGAAATGACCATAGCTGTCGAAGCACCCTATAAACAAAAATACTACTACTAAGACCAGGGAATATTATTATAATCAAATGTACATGTACATAACCACCTACACAGTAATTAACCGCAAGGATCCCTGTTTTAGCATATACACTCTGTCATTGACTTACCACTTGCCACACCAATGACCATAAAAAAATGTAATGTCATAGAGAGAGAGATTGCCAAGACATTGTGATAAAAGTACATGTACATTATAGCAAGTAAAAGATAAGTATCTTAAAGAAAGAGTGACAACCATTGTAAAAATAAATTATGAAGGAGATGAAAAAGATTAGAAAGGTTGAAAAATACTGTTAATATTTGCGAGGGACATCCAGAAAGTAAAGAACGAGTTGGCATATCTAAATAAAAATGAAAGATATGAACACAAAACTTTATTTACATAGTTTCAGTACATTACTTTATTTTTCAATATAATTGCCATTACCTTCAAGACACTTATTGTATGGTACCATTTTTTCTATGTCGATGCTACCGCCAAAGATCTGAGCCAGGGTGTCACTGCTTTTTTGAGGTCTTCATCGTTTGTGAACTGTTTTCCACACAAAAATTCCTTTAGTTTTGGAAACAAGTAAAAATTACTTGGTGCCAGGCAAGGACTGTAAGGAGGATGTCCAAAAATTGCACATTCAAGACATTGAAGTTCTCTTTGTGCAGATGCACAAGGCCGAGCACAGACGAATGATGACCTCCTACTCTGGTCTTCGTTGGTTCATCCTTGATTAAACATTATGCACCATTTTCTCACTGATGACTCCTTCATTGCATTTTCACCATACACATGCATTATTTGCCATAAAATTTTGATAGGCCAAACATTTTGTGCATTCAGTAAATGAATCACACTATACACTTGACATTTTGTGGGATTTTTGATTGGCGCAGCCATTTTGAAAGGTTACAGAACAAACCTGCGTGAAAACAACAAAACTCAGCACAAACTGAGTTGGGGGAAAGAGCTAACTGGCACACATACAATCGTGGCTGTGGGGGACCGATGCCAAGTGTGATGTGGAATCATTCTTTACTTTCTGCATGACCCTCATATATGGGCAGCATATAACAATATAGACTTAGGACCGGTCATTCAGAATGAAGTTGATTGTAAGTCGAAAAGCAAGGGTATGTATACATACATTTATAATTTTTTGACCCTCGGTGGATTTCCTTGCAGGTATTTCACATTGTTCATGAACCTTTTGAATGACTGTAGTGAGGCCCAGGATGTTGATAAGGATGTTTCCAGACAAAGAGTACAAGCAGGAAAGTTGAGCACACTCAGGAATTCAACTATTCAGGCCATGTCAAACCTCCTCTCTGCCAACATTGACAGTGGTCTCATGCATTCAATAGGTATGACATGTCTTTTTGCCTTATCTCTTGCTATAGTGGGATTTTGAATTTGTTGTTACTATAACAAATGAATCAGTATAAATGATGATAATAAGTGAAAAACTACATGGGATTAATGGGCAATAAAAATAGGGTTAAATGCTCACCAAAAAGGAAAGAAGTGATAAAATGCTTATGCTGAAAAGTCATTTTAAAGTGTTACTTAATAGAAATCACATACCAAAGTTAAATACTGAACTTGTGGTGTGTATGTAATGAGAATATGTGAAAATTTCATCTGGAAAAACTTTTACATAGACAATGTTATTTTCTTCAGATTGTCCCTGAACATTTCATTCTTGAATATAATTGTCATAATTTTAATATAAAGTTTTTACTGAAGACATGGAAAAAGTTTGGAATTTAAAATGCATGTTGTATTAAAAAAAAATATAAATGAAAATGTTGCATTTCATGACTAAATTGATCGGAAGCCTTCAGAGATGGATAATAGGTACAAAAAGTGGTGCTCTCCTTCCCACAAACATTAACTACACTCTGTAACAGAAAATATATGCCAAAATAATATAGGGAAATCTAACAACCTAGTGCATTGTGTTGTAAAAAACCAGGACTGGACGTGGGAAACCTGTGTTTTAGACTCAGTTGTTCATTATGAATTTAAAAAAGTTTTATTTGTGTAGCATACTCACTCTTTAGCTTTTTGGTGCTTATTCAAATATTACTCACCGTGAAATTAAAAAATAATGAGATTTATCATTTTTATGCCAATCACTGATCATCTCCTCCATTTTTGGCACATCTCAGCTAATATGCTCGGTATACACTTAAGTATGAAGCATGTTGCCTCTTTTGAAGTTGATTTCTATAACATAAGTGCCACCTAAATTTTAGGTCAAATGCCTTCCCTTATAGTGAAATGGAGATGAACCACTACTACTTGATAATTTTGTTTATACAATCTTAGGGTATTAATACCAGAAACCTAAAGTAATGAAACTCACATTTGCTATATGTACTTTATGCACACTATGTATAATCAAATTATCTGAATGAGATATTTTTTCTTTGGAAACACATTTTTCTTACAGATCTAGGATATAATCAGGATTTACAAACAAGAGCTGCATTTATGGAAGTGCTCACAAAAATTCTGCAGCAAGGAACTGAGTTTGACACCTTAGCAGAAACTGTTCTTGCAGATCGTTTTGAGCAACTGGTTCAACTGGTCACTATGATCAGTGATAAAGGGGAGTTGCCCATTGCAATGGCACTAGCTAATGTTGTGACTACATCTCAAATGGTGAGGTTTTAATGTATGCATGAAACCATGATTCCTGTGAAGATCATTTCAATTATTGAATTGGATTCACTCAATTTAAATCATCTACAAGTATAATAGTTATTTGTTTTAAATACTCCATTTTTCACTTAGTTATGCTCTGAGGGTAGACTTTTATGTACTGCTTATATCATACTTATAACATGTTGACTGAAGGGTTATCCGTGATTCATTTTAGGATGAACTGGCCAGGGTTTTTGTTACATTATTTGATGCGAAACATCTCTTGTCACCACTACTATGGAACATGTTCTACAGAGAAGTAGAAGTTTCTGACTGCATGCAAACTTTGTTTCGGGGAAACTCACTTGGCAGTAAAATCATGGCTTTCTGCTTCAAAATTTATGGGGCCAGTTACTTGCAGAATCTTCTTGAACCTTTAATTAGGCCTTTATTGGATGAACCTAATCAAAGTTTTGAGGTTGACCCTGCTCGGTAAGATTTAATTTTAGTTTTTCTTTGCTACAGAGACATTGCTATCATCATGAATTTTAGTTATTTATTATTTCTATAATTTTGTTCTTTTCTGAGTTTATTACAATTACTTAAAATGCTATTATACCATCCAAATACTTTTATTTGCCTCAAACACTTCAATATAGGCTGGATACCGGTGATGACATTGAAGAAAATAGAAGGAATCTGATGGCATTAACCCAAAAAGTTTTTGATGCTATAATATCTTCTGCAGAAAAGTGAGTCATAATATACTACAGTCAGTTGTAATGCAGACTCAATATTTAAAACATATATTCTCCGAATTTACTTATTCATATATGTATTTCTATTCTGATCTCAAGCTTGATTTTTGCTTCCCTAATTCCCTTGCACTCCCTTCATAGGTTTCCACCACAGTTACGAAGTATGTGCCACTGCTTATACCAAGTTCTAAGTAAGAGGTTCCCTCAAATACCTCAAAGTAATATTGGTGCTGTGGGAACAGTGATTTTCTTGCGTTTCATCAACCCAGCAATAGGTAAGTTTCACTGATTCATTCTCATGCAATAGTTGTAAACATTTTAGTTTTTGAGGGTACCATGGGTCTGTATTTTTTCATACAATGTAAGCTAATGTTAGAGATTAAATGGTTTTATCATTGTACTTAGACATGGTGATGAACAAAATGGTGTCTGATAAGTGGCTGTAAAAATTTTTACTGAATTCTTAATTTGTAATGGTGCTTAATTTGTGTTCTTAAATTGTAATTCACCTTTGACCCTCAGAAAGGAATTTCATTCTCTGCCCTGTATAAAGATATTTGGTTTGATATTTCTCTTAGTTTTAAGTTAACTATGATGCATAGTAGTCCACCATGTAAACCATGTATAGAGGATTTAGCTGTGAATGACAGTGCCTTTGGCACCACTTTGAGGAAAATTGAGATATTCAGGGTGTTAATGATAAAACAATGTTGATTTCCACACTAATTTTAGTAGCTTGCCATGGTTTCAACCCTTTGTGACCTTGACAATGACAGTGTTAAGACCATTGTTGGTTATTTAATATTAGTGGAGAAATTGACATCATTATAATTATATTACGATATATTGTATTATATGATTTGTAACACAATTGACATGTAACTTTGATTGAAGGGTTGTGAGTTCACACCCAGGTTATGTTCCTGGACATATTCCCTACAAGCCATCCAAGGAAAGTAATGTTCTAGATAACTTTTGGAAAAACTACAGGAGTCACAGATGAATAAGGTGGCTCAACTGGAATGTTTATGTTTGACTTAATTTGAATGATTTCCTTAATGGCTTACTACTAAATGCCCATATTCTATACTCTTTATAGATATTTTCAACTTTATTGATATCATTGACTTAAAGGCTCTTGGCCTTTAAGTTACTGTGAAGGGAAATTACATTTACATAATCTTACCTAATAAATACATATTTCTATTAAGACCAACAGTAATCCATTGAAGAAAAATAGCCATTCTCTTTCACAGAATACTTATGGGTGCAAGACTTTTCACCAATTTACAACATGATCTGGGGCTGTAAACACTTTTTAATGTTTCTAGTTATCCATTTAAATATAATGCTTTTAATTATTATTTTAGGCAATTTTAAGCAAAGGATTGTTGAGTGTAATTCTTGTATCACCTCCCTATCTTCAGCATAAAATTCTCCAGGTAACTTTCCCAGGTCAATGATTTCATCATTGATTGTTATTGGTTGTATCAGTGATTAAATGTAATGACAGAATCATAATTTCTATTGGTTTTTTATGATAATATTTTCCATTGATTCTAATTGGAAAGGAAGTACAAATGGGGCAAAGTATATATGTAGCCATGTTGATTACATTTATTAAGATTTGTGTGCAGTGTTGTTGATTTTTTTTGTAACAATTTATTTATAAGACACTTATTAGTTATTGTGATCATCTAGGAAACTGCTTTTACATCTGTGAACATTTTCCATCCACCTTCACAAAAGTCAATGTAAAATGAACTTACTACCTTTTTTGTAAACTTGACTCATTTACCATGATGACTCATAAATGACTCAAATTGGAAAATTTCCAGATTTCTTCCTGGCTTGAAAATGCTAAAACCAATCTCTAATATGTTTAGATACTCAATAATGTCATAGACTTTTTTCTAATGAATTAAATTAGCAGGTATATTGTCTATTATGTTTCTTCTATTCTATTCATTGTTTTTGCTTGCCTTTCATAAATGTGCACTTGATAATCTCTTTCTAGTGTCCCCCCTGGAGATGGGGATAGTCAATAAGCAAGCTCCTCCTCCAGTGAAACGGGGCTTGATGCTGATGTCCAAAATTTTACAAAACATTGCCAACCATGTGGAGTTCAGCAAAGAGCAGCACATGCTTCCATTTAATGATTTCCTCAGATCAAACTTTGAGACTGGTCGAAGGTAATAATTAATCCTGAAGTGAAATTTTTTCAAATGGTCTAATGTGATCATTTTTAGGGAACATTAAATGTGAATGGAAATGGCAAATATAAAATATTATGGGATCATTTTTGTGCTATAATGCATAACAACATGCAGTATTTTTCAATTTTAAGCATCAATATCCTAGTGTTATTTTATCTATAAATTAATACTTAGCATTGTTATAAAATGAGTTTTATCATGATTAAGTTGATAAAGTTTTCAATTAATTTTTATCTCTCTTGTGCATTATCATTTATGCAATGATTAACTGCATTATTAATGCAGGGGGGACGTTTTAATATGCACATTAATGTTGAGTTTTCCTGTGGCTTCATTTAATGTCCGTGTATGTTATTTTTTCCAGATTCTTTATTCAAATTGCTTCAGACTGTGAAACAGTTGAGCAAACTAGTCATTCCATGTCATTTATTAGCGATGCCAATGTTCTTGCATTGCATCGACTTTTGTGGAGTCATCAGGAACGAATTGGAGACTATCTTTCAAGTAGCAGAGACCACAAAGCAGTTGGGAGACGTCCTTTTGATAAAATGGCTACTTTGCTTGCATACCTGGGACCTCCTGAGCATAAACCAGTAGATTCACAGTAAGTGCCTATTTTTGTATTGTTGAACCTCTAATTTCCACTTTAGATGACATTAAAAAGTTAAAAGTCTCAAGTGCTTTTCATTTTAAGTTGCCTAACAATCTAGAAAAAAGAACTCTTGAATTAAAAAAACTTCAGTGTCAAAATTTCTACAATAATGTAATTATCTTTTTTTTACAGCTATTCCTGCGGTACAAGATCTGACACATGCCTCCTTAATAATGTGTAAACAATTTTCTTTTTTCCCTAATGTGTTGTAAAGATGTATGGTATGCTTAAATATTTTCATCTAAATGTTGAATTTTTGTTGTTTCTCAAGGCTTGAAGCTTGTTAATGTTTATGGCTCATGTGATAAGTGTGTAGACAACCCACATATTGTGCATAGCTCCCATTCGAGAGGACAGAGATGCTACACAATTAACGTTTAGTTTGCTCTTCTCCTCTTACACTAGGTGGAGCAGCATGGACATGACGAGTACAAAATTTGAGGAGATAATGTCAAAACACAATATGCATGAGAAAGAAGAGTTTAAATCTATTAAGTCTTTGAATATTTTTTATCAAGCGGGTACTTCAAAGGCTGGTTTTCCTGTGTTTTATTATATTGCTAGAAGATACAAGTGAGTATTGATTACACCTTAATACAATTGACAAATGTTCAATATATACTTTCAACACAAAGGTATAAATTTCATTTGTTATATCTTTGATTAGAGTTTTACGTATTTCCATGGGGTGTGTATGCATAACGCTGTATAGATAATGATAGATTGTCAGTTGTTTTTATAACTTTCATAATTATATTGTTTCCTTTGTGTTTCAACATTTTCATTAGGATTGGGGAGACCAATGGAGATCTTCTTATTTACCATGTTATTTTAACTTTAAAACCATTCTGCCACTCACCATTTGAATTAGTGGTGGACTTCACTCATACATGCTCAGATAATAGATTCAGGTAAGACTATACTCAATGAAATCTTTTATAAATTCTTTCTAGCCATGAACAACTAGATAGGAAAGCTGTAGAATATTTCCAAATAACTTAGCCACCTATCTGGGTGGACAATCAATACTTTAAGCTTCTCTTATTCCTTTTAAATGATACATATATAATTTAGTATTGTCGGAATAACGTAGCATTGGAAAACCTTAAGTGTTGAGGGTGGCCGTCTAAGAAATGGGTTTTGTAACAACTGAATGCTGGTGCATAGAATAAATTTTTTCTTGGAATGTATTAACAATTGGTCATGCATAATACATATATCATGAGCCATTATTATTAGCTTATTCTGGCTGTTTTGGCACCATATTTGCCATTAGCACCATTTATCCTAGCTGACCCCTTTCATTGTCATGCCATGAGAATTGATATTTCCTACTTCTATCAAGGTTTCTTATATAGGGGTTATGGGAGTTCAGGGATAATTGCTCTACTACTGATCCTTACAATATAATGTATTAATTAATGAGCAATTAATAATAAGTAATATTTGAATTTCTTACATAGAACGGAGTTTCTGCAAAAGTGGTTTGTTGTTCTTCCTGAAGTGGCCTATGAAAACATTCATGCAGCTTACATTTATAACTGTAACTCTTGGGTGAGGGAATATACCAAATATCATGATCGGATTTTGGCTCCTCTGAAGGTAATTTCACTCATTATTTGTATTAAAGAATTTCTTTGTTTTACAAAATTGAAATTTGAGATTTGGTAGACTTCTTATGATTGTTGTTGATGGCATTTTCATTGAAACCGATCGATAAGAAATGAATGACTCTAAACAACAAGAATAAAACTTCCAATTTTATATAGGGCAATCGTAAATTGGTCTTCATTGAGGCACCTACAAGGCTGAATGACTTCATAGAATCTGATCAACAGAAATTACCAGGTGCTACATTGTCATTGGATGAAGATCTCAAAGTTTTCAATAATGCATTAAAACTTTCCCACAAAGATACAAAAGTAGCCATAAAGGTGAGAAAGTAATACTTAAATATTGATCAGTGTTGGAGTTTTCTGGCTTGTTTGGTGCAGGGATATTTTATGCAAATATTCATTATATGTAATATAATATTAAAACTAAATTGTTTAAAGCCAGCACAAAGACAAGTTGCAGGCTCTTTTTGTAGTTTGTAGATTCAACTGATTACACCTTTTACACAACTGTAAAAGAAGTGTGGTTATCCATGCATTTACTCCAGTGGCCAGGTCATTGCTACAGAATTTGACCATAGTACCTGCACCAGACTAAGTTAGGAAATGCTTAGGATCAAATAATCTTTATGATAACTTTAGAAATGGTATTAATGAGCATTGCTAACTTTTCCATTCATGCATTTTTTCAAGTTTTCCTGTTTTAGTAGGTAAGTTAAATATTAAAAACATTGATTGAAATTAGCCAAAAGAAGGTCGATGTTACAAAGGTTAGTTTTTTATACCAGTTATGCTTTTTCTTCACAAATTAGGTTGGTCCCACAGCAATACAGATTACCTCTGCAGAAAAAACTAAAGTTTTGTCACATCCTGTCCTGTTGAATGATGTTTATTATGCTTCTGAGATTGAAGAGGTTTGTCTTGTTGATGACAACCAGTTTACATTGACCATTGCAAATGAAACTGGACCTCTTTCTTTTATTCATAATGATTGTGATAGTATTGTTCAAGCTGTTATCCACATTCGTAATCGATGGGAGCTCTCTCAACCTGTAAGTACTGAATATACATTATAATAAATCTTAACAACACTATTATTTCACAAGTATTATACTACCATTCATAAAAACAAACAAGACTTAGCCTATTTAGTTGAAATTTTTATTTTTTCTTTCTGGTTCGTATTCTGTATTCAGAAAGATTCAGACATTCATTTTAGGGAATTAACCTTATATAATTCAATTTTATTCGAGATAAATGAAAAACACATTTAGAAAATACAGTATTGTGCATTAACCTTATAAATAAGATTGGTTAGACATCGGTCATTTTTATTTAACACATTTATCAAAGCATTTTGGCTACTTGTTTATTCTGCTAAGTTTTTTACTCTCATTTGGCTATCTGTCACAATTTTTTATTAGTATGACTCCTACTAATTTGTTACCAAATTAACTCATTATACATATGTATTTTCTCAGGACTCTGTAACAGTCCATCAGAAGATTAGGCCAAAAGATGTTCCTGGAACGCTGCTCAATATGGCCTTGCTTAATTTGGGTTCCTCAGATCCAAACCTCAGGACAGCTGCCTACAACCAGCTGTGTGCTTTGACTGCGACATTTGATCTCAAGATTGAAGGTCAACTTCTTGAAACTTCTGGTGAGTTAATGTTCATGGTCAGGATATTCTCAAATGTGATATAACTTTCAGTTTTATCTTGAAACTCCATAGAACCCAATCAAATTAACTGGAGAGTAACAGTATTAATAATTTGTCATGAAATAGTTATTACAATCAATCAACATAGTAACAAATAGTAGACATCAAACACACACATAACAAGTACACATAAACACTTATTATACTAAAATTCCTTCCATACCCTTAGCAAAATATTATTGTGTATAATTGAATGCTTGCATTATGAACCATGTATATATTTAATACATTTTTTAATTTCATTAATTCCTGATTTCTTACTTCCCCTGGAAATTCATTGAATAGTCTTGGGCCCACGAATTAATAATAATTTATTTATCCAATGGGTTTGTACAGGCAAACAAATTAGAGTGACTTGTGAGATGTTGAGAGTTTATGAAAACATATCAAAATAACTTTTATTTCTTTGGTGTGATTTTTTCATAATGATACTAAGTTAATATTCTCTTTCACATAAATAAGTGCTTGAAACATTAATTCACTGTAGACGTCATGAAAGCTCTTGTAACAAAGAGTGGTTTGCAATGTTCCCTCATCATAGCATTAGTAATCAATCTTCCTTTCTTGTCTTGCAATGCAAATATTTTTGACACCACTTGAAATTCCTCCAAACATATAACATATGTGTGTGTGAAAAAAATGCAAGTTACATATAATGCAAATAAGCATTAGGAATGGTGACTTAATTCTCCTTATGAGGTGCAATGCTTTGGGTATGGTAGATTCCATTAAATAATAATAATTTTATTGGTCATTGGAGCATAACAAGCACTATAGACCTTGTCAGTACATACACATGTATATTTTTGTATTCACTTAATAATATTATATTTATTTGACATAAAGGTACATTGCATACTCTATTCATTGTCAGTAAGAATTACATAAAAGGTTGTCACAGTTTGCCATTAAAATTTCATGTAAAATATACTGGATTCAAAGTACTCATTTATATTATAAAAAGCATGTTTGTGCAGCCAGGTCCATAGCACAATTTTAAATCTAGCACCACACACATATCTTGCACTGGGGGGTAGTCTATTAAATAGTCTTATAGCGAGACTAGATGACGATTTATAAGTCTTGCTAAGATGGCAGGCTGGAGCATCAAGTTCATCTTTTTGCCGTGGGTTATATTTATGCACTTCCGATCTAACAGGGTAATCACTAAGCTTGTTCTTAAGGCTACATAGTAACATATAAATAATAAGAGAGTAGATGGTCATAACTTTCAAAGAAATAAATATGGGTTTAGCATTGTCCCCGGGGTGAGCATCTGAGATACATCTCATGGCTCTCTTTTGCAAGATAAGAATATCCTTGGTGTTCGTGGAATTTTTCCAGATTTCAGGACCATAGCTAAGATGAGAATGGAAAAGTGAATAGTAAGTAGAGAGTAAGTAATTCTTGGGTATTAAAGATTTTAGCTTTCTCAACATATATAGTGCTGATGTAAATTTTCTACAAACAGAGGAACAGTGGGTGTCCTAAGTTAACTTACTATCCAGGATAAAGCCTAGTAGCTTAAGGGTGTTATTATTTATAAAGTTGTGATTTATACTAAAAGTAAGCTCCTGAGTTTTACCCACATTTAGTGCAAGTCTATTGGTCATGAACCAAGACTGAGCCAGGACTAATTTGGACTCGAGAGGGGCTTCAGCTGGGTCTGTACAACTTTGTATTAAAGTAGTATCATCTGCATAAAGGAGAGAATCACGAGGTATATTGGATGGCAAATCATTAATCATAACTAGGAAGAGTATAGGCCAAAGCACAGAACCTTGGGGGACACCATGTGTAAGCTGTAAAAAAGGAGACTTTTCCCCATCAATTACAACACATTGCTCACGCTCTGACAGGTAGGACTTGAACAATTTGAATTCAGAATTGGTTATACCATAATATTCTAGTTTTTGCAGGAGGATCTTATGTGATAAACAATTGAATGCCCTGGACAGATCACATGCAATTAGAGACACAGAAGTCCGAGTTTCAAATGCCTTTAAAATTTCATTAACTAAGTACATAATCAAGGGCAAGGGTTGTAGATTTCTGGGCATGAAAACCAAATTGTGCCAGTGAGAGTAGCTTATTGTTCTCTAAATGTTTGCTTAGCTGTTGTGTAACAACAGTTTCTAATATCTTCCCAAATACAGGAATAATTGATGTAGGACGATAAGTGAAGGACTCACTGGATTACCAGGAAGTGTGTTCATTGGCCAAAATTTGAAGCCATGGGACATATAACGAGGGTGGATGAACAATAAGTCTAAATATGATGCTGGCTTGAGCATGCTATGGTTCATGACTCAAGATTATTGGTCCATTTCAACTTATCAGTAATTTTTAATGAATTTGGTATGCCTTAAATGTAACATTAGAATAATGGAAGACTTAAGCTATAACTACAATGATTTCAGCTTGGAATATCCTTGACAAGCCTTGGCCTGTTAAATATATAGTGATATTAATATTTTTCTTGTAAGTCAGGATGATAATTTAAGGTGCATCCAAAGGATAGAATTAAAAAATTGAAATTTCATTTTCATACTTATGAATGCTTATCCCCATAGCACTTCAGTGATTGATGAAGATTTGATGCTTTGTCTTGTAGTCACCTCATGATTTTGATACTAAAATGTTCATTGACTATTTGTGTTAATATAAATATAGTTTGTTTTTATACAAGAATAGACTTTGTTTCTCAGCCAATAGACTCATTTTAATCCTATTCCATAAATTTTCCTCCAATGTATTTCAAAATCTACTTTACTTCTGATTAGATAAATAATTCACTAGGAACACTCAGTAGCAGTAGGTATTAAGCTTGTAATGGATTAATCATAGATTATTCAATGAACAGTCAAAATGGATGGATAAATTAAAGTGTATGATAGAAATTAAAAATTGAACTATTCTCCATATGATATTATTTTTAATATTCTTCTCTTACAATCTTAACTAAATGAGAGTAAAGAATATTTAAAATGCATACGCTCTTCCATGGCATTAAAAAATATTTAGCTTGAATGGTTGTTATGTATAAAAAATTGTTTTAGCAACAATAAATACTTTGTATATTTTGGTTTATTGCCTATATTGCATTGCAAATTAAGTTCTATCTTTATACAAATTACAGTTCTATTTTCATCATCATATGAGTTTTAGGTGTTGTGTACCTCTTAAGAGGTAAATAATTATTTATCATGTGTGAAAATATATATTGCATATTAAAAAATATTAATTCAATTGTGTGTATCTCTTATCTAGTAGATTTGACCCTAGAGGAAGTGTCTACATAATGTGCCAAATGGCTACACAGGGTATGTAGCCATTTGGTACATTATGTGGCTGGTCTCTTCCTCTAGGGAAGGCTGAAAATAAAATCAAAATATTCCATATCTTTTAAGTACTCATAGCTTTGCATGCAATAATGGTTATATATTGAAAAAATTACCCATCTATTGCATGTGAAACCAGTATTCCATAAAACAATTTTATTTCAAAACATTTGATTCAATTACATATTTGTTTTTTGTTTTAATTGAATGTTTGAGTTTATATGCTTTTATTTGTGCATATTAACATGTATGAATGTAATTATATATATTTAGTTTACATATATTTTTATTACTTAGAACATTAGATTTATGTTAAATCCCACGCAAAAAGGAAAGCCAAATTTCTATTTAGATATAGTTACGCAAAGGCCAAGACCTCTATAGGAATCGGCTACACATGTACTATTTGGCACATTTTTGTAGTCACTTCCTTTAGGGACTATGTTACATTTGGTTTATTGCTATTATTTTATAACCTCTAATTCATCTTGTCTAATTAAATATTCATAAATTAAAACATCCCCATATTCAGTGCCAGAAGTTGATTTCACGTTTAATGAAATAGATAATGTTACAGGTAATTAATAATCTCTCCATTTGAAATGGAGTCAACAGCAGATAGCCATGTACTCACCACAAAACAGAAGAAAATCATAAAAGATACTTGGAAAATGATTACTAGGGAAATCAGACTATCTTTATCAAACCTGTTCACAGAGTGAGTAAAAGTATAATATTTATGTTAATGAAATCAACTGTTTTAAATGTTTGGTGTTTTCAAACTCCAGTAAAAGAAATTGCTATTATATATATATATTTAAATTATCATACCTTGATGCAATATTGTTTACATTGAGTCACTCCATTTTTAATAGTTTTGTCACTCCTCTTTTTAAATTTTTTAAAGTCTTAGTGCTGTGATTATATGTTGTAATGTGAAATTCATTCTAGGGAGGAATGATTTAAGGCAAATTTCTACAAAATTTTATTACTTTTATTTTGCTTGTCCAACATTAATCTCCATAAGCATGTATTATCAATGATTAGCCATATTAATACTTTAAATTAAATGTTTCTTGGCATGTGGATTAAAATTTTTATTTCAGTAAACATTTTACCACGAACTACTATTAATTAGCATCACTTGGAATACAAACAATCGCAAATTTACATAGTATTTGACTAGAAAAGTTTGAAACCTATTTTAAGATAATTAATATTATAAAAGTTCCTTCATTGTTCCTCTTGAAACTTCCTCTACAAATTTCTGAAGAGATTGAGACAATATATAATAACACAATTTAATTCACTGAAGGTTGCCTTTCTTAATTTGTTGCATTCCAAACTCAAAACATTCTACTTTTACAATTGTCTTTTTAAGGGGGTTTATTAAAGAGTATGCCTTGTGTTAAAGGTATGATACTTATAGAGTAAACTGGTTGATCAACTGTCAAATCTTTTTACTTTCACTCGGTGAAAAAGATGTTAAGTTTCTGCAAAAATAAACATGAGTTTTTGGTCATAAAATAACTTTTCTTTTGATAAAAAATAGTGAAAAATATACTATCATGGGTTCCTTAATGATTTACTGCTATATGGGATTCAAATACCAATGTAAATATACTTATATTTAAATGATAATAATGACTGCTGAGACTTATATTTGAAACTAATATAGGCAGTTTTTTTTGCTATTCTTATTGAAGCTTTCTGACAGCATATCCTGCCTATGGTTCAATATTTGGAATTAAAAAGGGGGAGCTATTGAAAGACAATAAACGTCTTGTAACACATGGAAATAATGTTAAAACAATATTAACTTATATAATCGAGCATGCCGTGGATGACCAATTTCTTTTTGAGTCTCATATTATTACTCTTGGCAGACATCATGTTAGCATGCCCATTGAACCTATACATTTTAAGGTATGTTACTCAAATGTTTATGAAATACATGTATAGTGAGTATAATAACATTGTCTCCATATTTTTTGAAATGACATGTTGAATTTTTTTTTACGGGCCGTAATTCATTCTAAAATTGAGTGACATCTGATTCTCCCCTGTCAAAATGCTCCTCCATTATTTATAGACGTCCACTTAATGTAAAAGACATACTTAAATCACTAACCCTCTGCCACACTCATCTCCATCTCTCCTCTCCACGTGATTGGCCATGTCGCAAAACTTATTCTCTCAACTGATACTCCCCTCCTCTTGTACACCCTAAGATGGTTTCCCTCCCTCTCTCTATTACCAATTGCCTCAGCAAACATGTGATCTACCTTATTTCTTGTAATCTCTGTCAATCTATCCACATAGGCAAACATAATCCATCCATATAAATAACCATCATGGCTCCATCAAATCTGATTATTTACCATTTAGTCCCCACACAATGTGCATCACATTACTGTCTTTTTAACAGCTGTTTCTCCTTCTCCATCATCAAGTCCCTCCCTGAATCTTCGAGCATCCAGGTGAGAACTCTGGAAATGGCTTTCATATTTACTCTTTCTGTTCATTTGTATTTCCTGGAATTAACAATAACCAGTGACTTGCTACCCCCTCCCTTCACTTCCCCTTCCTGTCGCTCCCCTTTGAAACCACACCCCCAACCTGGTGCACAGCCCCATTTCAATATACCTATTTATATATGTGTGTGTTGAGGAGTCAATCATTGCTTAAATGAGAATGTTGAGGTGGTTGACTGGAGCAGTGATCGGATTGAGTTGGGAAGGAGTCTGTAAGGGGGAATGATTAAGGTAGGACCTTTAAGCAAAAAGTTCAAGAAAGTAGGCTGAGGTGGTTTGGACATATGGAGAGAAGGTACATTGGGTGCATGGGAAGAATAGAAGAGGTAGGGAATAGGAGGAGAGTGACACCAAGGCTAAGGCAAAAAATATGACAAGATGACTGAAGACTTTAGAGACAAAGGATGGAGAGAAGAGAGGAAGGCCAAGGTTGAGAGATATGGAGGGAAAGAATTAAGGAAGGAAATGCAGACCCCATCTGACTCGGGAATGAAGGCTAGTCAGGATTCTGTATATTGTGATATTTATCTTTAAAATTACCCCAAAATGAAAGTCAAAATATGCATTTATTTTCATGGCAAATCATATCCTAATACTGAATTCTGGCTTTAAACTAAATAATAAAGATATATACATATTTTGTGTGTTTGGCTTAGTTGACATTTCCGGTTTGCTTTTTTAAACCCTTGTGTAAGTTTTATTTATGTATAATGTTCTTCTGGTCAAGTAATTACATATATAAAGGAGTATCTTATATTTCTGTATGTAGTATTAGGTACTGGGTGAATTTTCTTTATTTTTTTTATACTTTGGGATGACTGTAGAATAAGTAAGCAATGAATTACTTGATAAAATGCTGCATAACACTGATTTCCTGGTGCTAATTAGGTAATACCAGCTAATTGCAATGGACTTGTCTACCAAACTGTTGGTTATAATTTGAGGATTGGTCGTATTCATAAAAATGAGAAAAGAGTAATATTCTATTTTGTTGAGCTATTTTCATAGCTTCACCATATAAAATCTAAAATAGTAAACTACACATAAATATAAACTTACTAATTGGCTTCTACAAATGATTTCTTTATAATGAAAATTGATTAATCTGAATTTTAATATCTTAAGGCCAGTCTAATCTACTCACAGAATTCTTTCTTAGGTTTCAGTTGATACTGCTGGCATTAAAAATAATATAGTAGAATTACAATGATCTAAAAGCCTTAACAGAAAATTGAAGCAGTGTATGGTAACAACAGCTGACCAAAAAGTGATATAATATTATGATGACTAAGCGTCAAGCCATTT
The DNA here is from genome assembly GCA_011762765.2 of Rhinocypha anisoptera. Taxonomy (NCBI): domain Eukaryota; kingdom Metazoa; phylum Arthropoda; class Insecta; order Odonata; family Chlorocyphidae; genus Rhinocypha; species Rhinocypha anisoptera. Next base: position 13,841,128 of record WURS02000013.1, on the reverse strand, counting down.
CTTTCTTGTATTCTCTTTTTAGAATTTCGCCAGCATCCTTCTTAACAATCTTCGTATTGCACTTGGAAAGCAGATGCTTCCTGAGATTGAGCAGGCATGGGTTATTTTTCTTGAAAGAATCACTGAAATCATAAGAGTTACTCTATTGTCAGAAAGGGGGCTTCCTGTTCATGAAGAAACATATAAAATCAAGCTGAAACCATGATTTTATGTAAAGTAGAGATGGAATTTATGTGTGCATAACTAAAATATAAAACTTACTAACTGTATTGATTGCTACTGACATTTTAAGATTGCTAAAATCTTTTCTTAAATACAAGTTTTCTCACAATTTTCTAGTGCAGTTGTTTTAATACAACCTTTTAATCCAAGCAGAAAGTCTCCAAATTCAGCATTTCTTCCTCCTTGCATTTGAACCAAGGATAATAATGAGTTGAATGCATACTAACAACAAAAATATGGGCTGTAACTAACTGTGTAGCATTATAGGCAAATGCCAGAAGACTAAGACAAATACCTAAGTAACTTATAAAAAATATTTTATCCAATTTTGAAGATGATACTCAAAAGTATAATAATAATGATAATATTTTCTTGGTCGCCGGAGATATGCAATTGTGTACACATATAGGACCCGTCAGAGAAAAGAATTACAGTAGAAAAAGCATGCAAATAACAATCATAAAGAAATTACAACACATAGTTAGCCTCATTGAGGTATTCATTTATAGAATAAAAACAATGCTTTAACAGACACTTTAAAAAATGCTTAGAATTTAGGAGTTGCCTTTTCTTCAAGTGAATTTGGTAGTTTATTGAATATTTTACAACTCATATCAATCGACCCTGAGCTACAAAGAGTGAGAGTATGTTATTTTACAGCATAGTCTATTCGGTTTCTTGTTACATAGTCATGTATATCCTGATTTTTTTTTAGATTGAGTTTTGATTGAAATTCTTTGATGAACATCACTGCATGGTAAATATATATTCAAAGTAAAGGAAGAATTTTTAGTTTTCTAAACAAATCTCGACAGCTAGTTTATTTTTTGGTTCTGCATATGATTCTTATAGCCCATTTTTGTAATTTAAATAGACATAGTGCCTTAGGTGATTTACCCCTGGCCATATTTAAGTCTGCTGTAGATATAAGCATGATAAACTATAATGGCTGTTTTTTCGTCTGTTAGCTGAATCATCCGTCTAATTAAATAACAGCCGGATGCTACTGTGGATGAGATAACATTAATATGGAGATCCCAGTTTAAATTTTTGTTGATGAAAAGACAAAGGAATTTGGTGTCATTCATTCGCCTAAGACTGTTGTCTGCGGATTTAATATCTGGGTTATAATCAATTTTTTCTGGGTTTGATGAAAAAAAACAAATGAGGACTTGGTCTTATTTATGCTTGCATTGTTTCTAGAGCACCATGTCTCCATATTACTGACAGCATTTTGAGCAATGACTGTGATATCACCCTCAGGGCTTAAGAGATGGTTAGTTTCATCAGCATACATAAAAATATTACCATTTAAGAATGAAGGAAGATAATTGATGTAAAGCAAAAACAATAGAGGTCCCAGGATTGAGCCTTGAGAAACACTTCTTTGTTGTTTATGTATGTAGAATTTAAAAATTTTTTCTTGCACTGGTGGTGGAATGGAATGATTCACTCCACTCTAAGGTCGTAGCATCACAACCATTATATTTAACTTTTTCCAGAAGACACGAGCTCCCATGATCTTCATATATAGGAGCATTAGGTACAGAAAAGCAGCAGGATTGTAATGTTGGCTCTGTGATGCATTCGTCACCTTTGGAATGTGTCCTGTGTAGCCAGGAATGGGAGAAAATTCTGGTGGTATACTTGCCTGCTTTTTCACTAAGAAATTTATGAAATATTGATGTTTTTAAGATCAAATACTCATACTAACAGTATTCTTTCTATAAGTATTAGGAAATAATGTAAATATATGGACTAATGTAATTAAGTTCAAACTCATTCAATTGTCTTGCAGTCTTGAATATATTTAATTAATTATAAATGGTAGTTACAGCTTAGGATGTTTACGATGGCTAAAAGGAAAGTGCAAAATAGTATATGCAATAATCTTATGTTACTGCTCAAAGACTGTCTTTTACTTTGTTCTTCAACTGAAAATATATCTAGCAGAGGAATGTACGGATGTACGAGCAAGGACATGGCTCGGTCGGTTTACCTATATGTACAGCAGAATCTTTGCCCTTCCACTTATTATGAGGAAGGGAATGAATGACATCTCCATGCGGGGGTGTATGTATCGTCCAACAACGGAGCCAAGACCAAGGGGTATATAAGGAATAGTCAGCAGGTATTTGGCTCCAGCACAAATGAAA
>WURS02000013.1:13789334-13805481 GCA_011762765.2 Rhinocypha anisoptera | reverse complement strand
TTCGAAACGTCGGCCACATACGATCTGACCCGGTGGAGATCCCGAGAAGACTTCACTCAGATAATACGCCGGGAAAGAACCAAATCATTCACCTATTTTAAAAAATAGTCAATTTCTAAGTAATATTGAATGGTTATTAGTGTCACTAATTTTAACGTTGTCATTTTGTTATAATTTATTCAAAATGAGAGGTATTCCCGGTGGTCTGACTTCTACACTGAAGTTCCAATGACATCCAGGGTTAGAGAAGTGTAAACAGAGGAGAAACACGCGTTTACATCATACGAGAGAGATGGGAAAGGGCTAGGAGAGAAAATTTATCGGAGGAAAGTGAAAACGGATCTATGTTGTGAGGAAGTTGATTCAATACATTTGTTATATTTTATAATGTTGAATTTTTTATAGTAGAGTAAAAAAATTGGCTTATAGAGGGTTAATCAGTTGCCCACACACAGCACGAAGCCAATTACGGTGGCACAATAAAAAACTTCGGAAATAACATCCATGCCCGAGGTGGATAATGAAAAACCTAACACCCATGGATTCCGAGATTAGGGTCTAGAGAGAGAGTGATAGAGAGAGAGAGAAAGTGAGAGTGAGTGTGTGTGTGCGTGTGTGAGGGAGAGAGAAAGAGGGAAATAGCGGTAGCAAAAGAAAAATATATGCACATAAGCAACAGCGGTTCTCGCCGATGCTTGATGGACGCTGAACCGGATGTTGACGGAAATAGATTTTGATGCAAAAGAAAACGAAAGAAATAATGCTTTCTCCCCTTTAGTCAGTGTGCGAGGATATGTGTGAGCGAGAATGCGAGATGAGCGAATGGTGGATAGTCTCGGTTGTGGCTCTGGGTGGGGGGGATTACTTGGGGGAAGGAATGAGACTCTTTTTTTAGTCTTCCAAGAAACTCGGGAGGGACCGGGGGTTGCCATAGCGGTCACGCGGCTCCACGATGGGTCACGGAGGGCCGGCACCTGTGTTTCCTTCTCTCGTTTTTTCTCCTCCTCTCTCCCTCTTTGGCGAAATGGATTCGCTCTTTTCACGCCCCGGGCGGCGCCGACTCCAAACGGCATTTGGGGAACATTTGGGCGCAGGACATGAATGACTATGACCGCTATGCCAAGAGAGGTATTCCCTCTGGGCCTGAGGGCATGTCTCCAAGCGGTAGTCAGGTTTGTTTATGCCGAAAAGTAACCAATAAAATGTCCTTGTCTTTTTACATACGATGAACTGTTCTATATATTACCCTCCTGCTGGATGAAAAAAAATCCAAAATACTTGTGCCAGTCTCAAAAATGTTTCTATTAAAAAAATATGAGGATTTATGGTGTCAGGGAGATAATTTCACTAGCCAGAGGAAAGGCTGTGCATGTGAACGTAGGATGAATCGTGATTACTTCATACCATGAGTGTTTTTCTACACGGCTGTTACTATTTATTTTGCCACCTTAGAAAGAGTATATTTCCATTAAATGCTGCATCTGAAATTTTTAGAGAGAAATATTCTCGTATTACTTTAAAAGCATGCCTTCATTAATTTCTTTCGTTTCTTTGCAGGTTGACCGCAAATATTCAGATGAGTGCATAAAATTGAATTTGTGCTACAATAAACGTTATTGTCGACAAAAGCGTATTTGGTGAAAATTAGTGAGTCTTTTGTCTATTTCGTCACTCTGATAAAAGAATTAACTGACCCTATGCCGTGACGTATTTAAAGAAACGCTTATGATGATGAGCAAATGTTTTGATTGTTTTTAATTCTTTTGAACTCTGTAAATATTCTAAATTAATAAGTGGTAATTGTTGAACAGATAAGATGAATATCAAAACAGTTTTTATTGTATATGAATGATAAGGTTTGAATTATCCATCTCTCGAGATTTTGTATGTTTACGTTACAGAGAGGTAGATTTTGTAAGTAAGAGTACTAAAAAGGTGAAATTAAGTGGTAGACACATTGGGGTCTAAGCAATCACTGCCAAGTAGGCTGATTGTTGTTTAATACTATTCCTTTTCGTATTTTTTTCAAGAGAAAGAATTCATACATTTTGGTAATCGTCATATCTGGAATGAAAATTTTAAGAATAAATAATGTGTATTAGACCTGTTAAAAATAAATTAGTAATTGTGTGAATGTATTGTTTTAAAGAAGAGTAGCTGTGGTCAGAAAGGTGTGTGAGACTTAAATGTGTTTGTGTTATTTAACACTAAAACCTCGGATCAATTAAACATGTTAAATATCACATATGTCAAAATCTGTACAGATGAATAAAAAGAGCATTAATGGGTAGAGTGCAAATTTCCTTTCATGCACACTGCATCCTTACCATGGCTTTTGTCTTTTTTCTGTAGTTGGCCCATGAGCAGTTTAAGTAAACCCTTCCCTGCTCCACTGTTGCTACTAACCATCTCCCTTTTCATTCTTCCCCTATTCATCAAATATCAAATGAAATTTGGAAGCAGAATTTGGCTATATGCCCTAGATTGTCCCAGAATTTCGTTTAAACATCATGGAAATCCATATATAAATAAATAATTTAATTATGATCACTATGTTTACATAATCCTAATATAAATGTGGTAATTTTTTTGGTCTGTTATATATAAGATAACCCTCTGATGTTATTCTAGCAGTCAGTGTAACTATCTTCATTCATTTACCCTTTCACTCTAAATACTAGTTAAATGCAGTCATCCACTCTTCCCTATCCCATAACGATTTTCATCTGCATCCTATTAATCATTCTGCTCCACATTACCTCATTTTATGCAAATACTTTCAGTTTATATTGTTGGAACGTTCATTCTACTTCCTTGTATTCAATTAGAATCAAGCTACTAATGACCTTAATGTCTAATATTCGTTTCAGTCCTTCACTCTCAATTATCTATGGATATTATCATAATTTAGTGCCATTAGTTAGTTACTTTAGTTATTATTATTTGTTGATTATATGATATTTAAAAAAATATCTATGTATATAATGATGTTCAGTTTAGTGCCACCCTTCATTACTTGGTACATGCACAAATGTCAGAGTTTTTTTCCTGAATTTTTACGTGTGCATGGAAATGTATATGAAATCTATTATTATTGTGTTGATACCAATTGTTTATAAACACTCTTAAACACCTTCAGGATAAGTGAATCAATATCTCTCGATTACAATGTAGGAAAATAAATTATACATCTACTCAAAAAAAACAAGGCCAATAGATCAGCTATATAAGTGAAGTTTTCTTGGGTTCTCCAATAACATTGGCACATATCAGCCCTGAGGACGACCCTCGAATTGAGAGTTGAAACGTCAGCTGCAATGGAGCCCTTGACCCAGTGGAGAACCTAAGAAGACTTCACTTTCATCATTCGCCAGGAAAGCACCAAATCTTAGATCAGCCATATACTTTATGTGGTCTGCTGGCATTTAAAGGACTAAAGTGTCAAATATTTTGACTGTAATCGATAAATTTGACTGTGAATTCTAAATAACTGATTGATGGAGATAATCAGAAAATTATGAGGGGAATCAATAATTACATGTGCTTATGATTTGTAGGTATAACGATTTTTAAATGGTATTTTTTACTGGTGAATGGAGACACCTAATAAATAATGGGTTGAAGAAAATGGTTTAGGAAAAGAGCCTTTAGAGTAAGTGTAAAATTAAATGACCATTCTGAGGTACAATAATTTATTAAAAGTATGGAGGCCAAGCATAGGCCAGAAGCATATAGAAAGTTTATAGACAGCTTAAGTCTTTTAGAAATATCTTAGGGACTGAGAGCCTGACCTAAGTAATTTAGATGTGGGAGAAAGGAAAGTCTCCTAGTGGGTGGCTTTTGCAGAAACTGACTCAGATGAAGTAGGCAGGGCCTAACCTTTCTCATAAATTCAGTCACTCCCAGACATCCATTGTGTTAATATCGTGATTTTTGGACTGTTTCCAAACCTCTGTTGCCTTATTACAGTAAAATGTCACTATTGTTTATTGACCTTGTTGTCAGTCCAGTGCCTGAACCAAGAGGTTGTATATCCTCATGAGATCTCCATGAATTTCCTTAAAGTATGTTGATGAAGAGCAGTCCATCTGTCATCACTTACACCCATAATAGAGTACATATGGTAATGTTGACTTTACGTTGTCAGTCATGAAAGTGCCTACCTTCTAGCAATGGAGTCTCTTGAAAGGAGAATGAACGAAGCATGAAAGAGCCTAGCAAGTATGAAGAGCCAGTCTCCAAGATATTTGAAATAGACTTTAAGAGCTGTCAAAGCTAAGAGCCATAAATGAAAGAAAAAATTTTATTTTAAATTATAAAATGGAACAGAATATCTTGAAATATTAGTACAAAACCATGCTTAGATAATCCATGATGGTGATCATTTGTAATCCTGTTAATAGATGTTTAATAAATGAGCTATTTCTGTAATATTTCCTTAAGCAATATGGAATATTGACTCATATATTTCAAATACCATTGCTGATCATAAAGTTTTACTGTGGTAGTCCTTCAAATGTTATGGATATAATGATCTATGACATTGTATGTTTTCTATTTGTGTTACTGCAATTATCCTCAGGGATAAGTATTCAGTTGATAATATCATTTAAAGATTCATCTCCAGTCTAAATGGAAATCCATGTCATAATTGATGTCAGAAAGTCATTTCAGTCTTTCAGTGACATAGAGTGTTCAAGATGCAAGTTAAATATCAAAATAAGAGAGCATAAATTAGGGCAGTCAGATCAATGAAGTCATTTTGGCATCTTACGGAAGAAACTATTTATAAAGTATTGAGGTATAATGATGTATCAATCAGGTGAATTATAGGTAAAAAGTAAATTATTATGGCAAAGACAAATGTAAGAATTGATTTGTTTAAAAAGCATTTACAAGGAGGTAAGAATTGAATAGGAAATAAAGATGAGATTAGTGAACTCCTTTTACAAAATTCTACCTGCTGTCATTTCTTATCCCAAAACCATGTTAACCTACTTCTTTTCCTTCTCTTCCTTCACCTACAACAGCATTCCAGTCCCCCATCACCACCATATTTTTTCCTCCAGATATTTTATCTATCATTTCTTCAAACTGATCGTCTGCTTCATCCTCCTGGTGACCACCTCACCTGAATTAGTACTAAGTTAAATCAGCTTTTATTGCTACCATTTATTTATTTAATTTATTTTCTGATCGCCCACATACAGCACTAAGAGGCAAATTAACAGTGGACACCTTAACATTTTTCTATAACAATGATGAAACACACATCCATGCCCTAGGTTGAGATAGAAAAATCTACCCAGTTAGGATTCGAACCTGCAACCTCTGGGTTGGCAGACGAGGACATTAACCCGCCACCACCGAGGCCAACATTATTACTCTATCATTAACCTGTTCAATGCTTACTATCTTCCTTCCTAATTTCTGTTTCAGAACTATGGTTACTCCACCCTGACTCTTAGAATTCCTAGAAAGAAGGGTAGAAAACTTCAAGGAACTCCTCAATGCAGAAGATAAGGGAAGAGTAACAACAGAGATAAAAGGTAGGCAAGGAAGAGATGATAGAGATGGAATATAACAGAAAATTCACTCCTCCAAGACAGGAAATGGCATGATGCAATCAAAATCTGAAGAATAATAAAGCCCCTAATGAAAACAATATTAAGACTGAGTTAGTTAAAACTGTGAAGCAGTATTGATAGAAACATAAGCTTATCTGTACAATATGGACAACAGAAAAAATTTCAGATCGATGGAGCATGGGGATTTTATGCCTAATTTACAAAAAAGGAAACAAACTTGCATGTAAAAACTACAGAGGAATTATGTTGTTAAATGCAGTATATAAAATACTATCCAGCAATATTATTGAAAGGCTAAAAGTAAGAACTGAAAAAATAATTGAGACTATCACAGTGAATTTTTTTTAGATCTAATAGAAGTACACTAAACCAGCTGTTTATAATCAGACAATTAAAGGAAAAATGTCATGAGCAGAACATTAATTTGGATATATGATTCATAAATTTGAAACAAGCATTCGACAAAATAAAAGGAGTAAAATTATTAGAAGCAATAAAAATCCCAAATAAATTAATTAGACTAATAAAAATGACATTAAATAAGATGATGGCTAAAGTTAAAATACATAACCAAGTATCAAACAAATTTGAATTGAGCACAAGAGTTAAGCAAGAAGATGACTTATCGATCACTCTGTTAATTTTAGGATTAAATAAAGTTACAGAAAATAAAGACCAAACAGGAACAATATTAAACAAGTCAGGCCAGATGATTCTGATGATACTTCAAGATGATAGTCAAGCCAGCAAATTTTGATGATATAGCACTCATTGCAAGACCTGAACAAAGAATTGTGTTGGTATACAAGGAACTGGAAAAAGAAGTAAGGTAAACAGGATTTGTTAATGTCAATAAAACAAAATATATCCTCATAAACTCATCTGATAAACTTAAAATCATTCAGGATCTGGAAATAGGACAGTGAATATTTGAAGGAGAAGATGAGTTTAAATGTTTAGGAAATAAATTGATTGTAAAAACAGAAGCACTGCATGCAAAAATAAAAAGAATACAAGTAGGAAATAAAGCATTTGATGTAAATCTGGGGATACTCAAGAGTAAGCTAATTAGCATAAATATCCAATACAAATTTATAAATCACTAAAAAGGCTGGTAATACCATATGGAGCATAAACCTGGATACTCACAATCATACAAGAGAATGCCGTGGGAAGATTTGAAAGGAAAGTACTCCAGAGAATATGTGGACCAGTGATTGAGAATAAATCATTGGGAATGAGAAGAAATGATGAATTAAGGGTAATAATGAAAGTAGAGGACATTGTTAAATTTATAAAATCCCTGAGAATCCAGTGGTTCGGCCATGTGGAAAGGATGCATCATACTGCAATGCCAAAGAAGGTACTCAGAGGGAGATTATATACGACGAGAAGGAGAGGAAGACCCAGATTGAGATTGTTAGAGATGTTGGAGGAGCTGAGGAAGATGAAAGTGAGGAAATGGAAGGAGCAGGGCGGTTACAGAGAGAAATGGAGACTGATTGTGGAGGAGGCCAAGGCCCATCCAAGGATGATGTAATATAGCAAGCAGGTGTGATAGCAAATATGCTGCTGTCAAAGAAGAAGAAGCGATAGATGCATTTGTGAAATAAAAGTTTAATGATCTGTATGTAAAATGAGTAAATGGTTCTAACTCTTGAGATTTATTTAATTGACAATGTGTTACACATTCCATTAGATTATTCTTAAGACTTCCAGAAACATATCTTTGCTATGAGATATGTCCCAGAAACGTCACAATATATATCTATGTTATATATCTGACCCTATCCCCAGAGGACATAGTGATGTCTCAAAGACATCTCATCTCTGTCTCAGAGAGGTTATGGAATGTCTCTGAGATAATTCATGAGACATTTGTTATGTATCAGTGATATATCCCTGCTATGTAGACCTTGACGTCTGTGTGAGAGCTCCATTTCTGGGTGTCTCATCACATGCTTTCTGTGGCAACAGTTTCTCCTTCCATCCTGGAGGCATCTTCAGGTCGAAGTGACTTTCAAAATACCAAAAATGCAAATAACACCAAAATTTACATAATTCTTTAATGCAGTACTTTTTACTTAATTCAATCCATATAACTTACACTATATAGATATAAAATGCAATAGATAATCACAATAATAATAATCACAATAGATAGCAATTATTTTGTATCAAAATAAAATAATTCTAAAACCTAATATGAAACATTTCTAATGGCATGATTAACCATCCAGTATATGTTGTGGAAAATTGTAGATGCTAAGGTATCTGACATTTGTGATTGAAATAACTATATACATTAAACTAGTCTTTCACAAATCTTATGAAGCTGAAACTCAACTAAAGCTATGATTATTTGCGTGTGGTATAAATCATGACATCCTGCCCAATATATGGTTGTTTTGTGATTAACAGTTATCTTGCGAGCAAAAGGAATTCTATATTATTTACTGTGATATATTTGAAAGGTAAAATGCATCACTGAGAAAACATTAAACACGAGAACAAAATTGTAATTATATAGGAATTATAACTGAATACCTCTCGCCAGTGGTAATACACATCTTTTCATCAAAATGAATTAAATCTTCACATTTAGCAGTATTATCAGGAGGATATTATGGCAATTACAAATCTATAAGTAATGGGGGTAAAAATTATCAACATTTTATCCCAACATTGCTGTTAAATAAATGCATGAAGGTGTGTGACTGAAGTAATAAATGCATGTGACTGAAGTAGTTATTCGCAACTTTTGCCGACAAAGGATCTTGCATTCATAAACACCTTCCTTTGTATCTCATAATGCTGTATTTCTATATTGGATACATGATTTCCATGCATTTCTCGTAAGACAAAATGTTTGTCACATAAGAAATCAGCACTTTCTTCTCCTTAACATGTTGTGTACTGGGGTATTTAAATGTCTTTTAACCCTCCGTTCCGGCAGATTTTTAAGCCTCAATCTTTTGAATGTTCATTGATTTATAAAAAATTCCATAACTTATTAAAAAATTGAATTATATTAATGGGACTTTGAAAGTAGTACTCACTAATAATTTCAGTATTTCTTCTTGGTGTGATACTCCATAAAACATTTTCCTCTGTGGAGTGAAACACCGAAAGTGAACACATATACCTAGTCTCTTTCCTAATTTTTCTTGAAGCGTACACTTTGCATCTTCTGGTGTGATATTTTTTCTTCCACTTTCCAATGATAGGATTGAGATGATGTCTACCAAGGTCTCTTGAGAAGCATTGTGGGTGATCTCTTGAAGGGACACACTCTGTTGGCACGATCTTTGCAGCCCGAGTATGACTCAACTGACTCCTTTCTACTAGCTGCCCACTCTTTGGTAGTCTGGAGCAAAAACCCTTTGAATCGAATGCTATTGGATTTATTTAGAGTTTTATAAACCCTAAAAGCATTGAAAAGAGCACAATTTATGAGCCACAGTACTACTTTCTTCGACCATTTCATTGATTTTCTCATTATGGAGTAATAGTATAGGTACATATCCACCCTGTCTACTCCTTTCATGCATTCGTATTTCAAAATACAGGTGGGTTTTTTGATTGCCAGTCCTGTGACCCTTATCTTTGAGTTAACCATTGTGAATAGTGCTAATCATCCTCACCTCCCTTTTGTCTTTCCAAAACACTAGTAACACTTCACCTTTACGAGAGAACATGCTCTGTCCTTTTTTCAAAGTTTTTACTTCTCTTTTCAACATGACAGGTAGTCCCCGATTTAGCCACAAACCACAAACTCTTACTATATTATCCAAGAGCATTTCTGCTATTTTTACACTATTATAATAATTGTCTTGATATATATGGTGCCAAATATTGAGATGTGGCCACAAAAGAGAAAGGATAGTTTGTTCTAATTTTTTTCCCTCAGCTGAATATATTTCCAAATTACTAATGTAACCAGAATCATTTTCACAATCCATTCGAACTAATAACCCATATTTTATAATTTTAGCTGGATTATAAGTTTTGATTTTTAATCTTCCTCTCAATGGAATCATAGCTTCATCAAATGATAACTCCTGCTTTGTTTCATACACAGTCTGAAATTTTTCAACTAAGTATTCCAGACCAGGTCTAATTTTATAGTGTATCTGTAGTATCTAATAATGCTTCATTATCACTGAAGTGCCATGCTTTCCATATCTGCTCAAATCTGTTTTTCGTCAATATTCCACTAAATATGTTGGTTGCAATGAAAGGATCTGTGCTCCAATATTTCTTCAGTGTATCTTTTCTCACTTGACCTATCAGAATCAAAATAACGAAGGTTTTTTTAATCTCAGCTATGGTTGTTTGACCACTTCCCTGTTTTTGGCGATTCTTTGTATTTATGTTTGTTTTGACAGTAATACAAATTGGATTGATAGCACATTTCAAAAAGTCATTACCAACTACTAGTGAGACACATCTAGGATACTGGTGGAATTATCAAATAATTGCTTCCCTCCAGGTTGGCCCAAAAAGTCTCTCTCTATATCTATTTTTCCCATGTAGTAGAACTTCCTACCAAAGTATTGTCTTCATTTTCACTTGTATCAGAGTCACTTTCACTGATCACTAGAGGAAGAGATTTTTCTAGATTTCATATTCACCACAATATCAGAATCGCTTTCACTCTCGTTGCTCTCTTCATCGTACTCTAACAAATGGTACATCTGACAAATCATCTGCGCACAGGTCTAACAAAATTTCTTCTTCACACAAAGCACTGTCTCTCCTATGTGATGCCATAATATCTAGTATGAGAATTCTTGTCTATATACAAGAATTCTCGTCGTCCATCAGGAACGGGAAAAAAATATGAGAATTCTCTCCATCCGTATGTAACATGTTAATCTCCTCAGTCGTTTTGTTGGTGGGACAGTATTTGTCATCTTCCTGTGTGAGGTGTCCTTTCCAGTAGTTTCTCCTTTACCACTCTGTTTGGAAATCTGATCAATATGACTGTGATCTTCCCTTATCCTTTTCTTTATTTCCTCCTTCCTACCTTCTATCAGTCTTGTATAGCAGACCGAATATCCTAAGCAGGTCTTTTACTAGCCTTGCTCTTCTGCATTCTATGATTTCTCTTTATGTTGTCCTCTCCCCTTTATAGCACCTACCTTTTGTGTCTTGGTCCATGGTATTGTGAATGTTTAGTGCCAACACCACATGTCGAAGTTCTAAATTTTCTTGTTGTCTTGGTATAAGAGAGTCCAGCTTTCTGATCTGTGTAATCCTATGCTCCACATACAGGTTTTACTATATTTCTTTTTATGCCTATCCTTGTAGCTTTAGTTGTCAATAATCTTTTTTCCAGAAGGAATACTCCGGAAGGATTTGAGCTATTATAGTACTGATTTCCTTCTTACTTCTTCCATTAGAAAAGATTGAACTACCAAGGTAGAGGAACCTTTTGATGTGAATCAGTTTCCATCCACCTAGTTTAACTTCTGTTTCTTCTCCATTTTTAGTACATTTTATTACTTTTGTTTCAGACCCACCTCCTCCTCACTTGCAATGTGCACTTTTCATTCAGCAGATGTTCAGAAACTCCAAACTAGAAGACCTCTTCTTTTCTGGAATTTGGAGATAACACAAGAGTACTATTCAAAACCAGTACAATGTTACCTCAGATAACTAAGATAATTCAATCTGGAATCACATTTGTTAGCTGAATTCTTAGTTAGCAGAAATGTGATTTCCCTGTGGTGTCATCTGAAAATTATTTAAATCTTCTGGATACTTAAATATACTGGATACTTAAAAATAAGTGTCATAATAATACTAAAAAGCACACTATAAAATACCAAAATATCATGTGTTTGCCAGAAATTCACAAATTAATGTTTGATGAGATAGCACAAAAGAACTTTCAGAAGTGGTCCAAGTTCTATAGAGTTCTAGTGTCCCCCTGCTGCTCTTATGGTAACACTTGAAGGGGCAAACTTCCTTCAATTTACGGAAGTGTCTGTCTTGTATTCAGCTATTTTTGACTTTGCCGAATGGATACACACTATTTGCTTGGTTGGTTTTCTGTGGGGAGTGGTATATGCGGCCTCACCACCAAGTCCGTAGTACCTAACTGTGAGGGAGGGGAAAACTCAAGATCCTGCCAAGTACCACCTACGAGTCGGCATACCGACACAACCGGTCAGTGAAAGAGGCTATGGGTGAGAAGTTGGGTCTCAGTTAGCCGATCCCCAAGTCAAGAAGAAAGGGAAAGACTGTGCAATGGCCACCCAAGAGCTCCGCTCTGAGCTGGCAGTGCGGTTTACCCCTTGGATGGAACTTGACCAATCCCTGGAAGCTCTCCCGGAGTCCCTGCAGTTGATCTTGAGCGGTCTGAGGGTGGCCCAGAAACCCACCAGAGCAAGACCGGGAAGAGTGGACACAAGGTCAAGATTGATAGTTGCTAAGGCTTGGTGAAGGCCAGATGCAAAGTATGAAAGAACTCCCTGCTTACCAACCCCAAACATCAGTCAAATCATAAGCATGGGCATTAGTCAACCTGAAACTTCATTTCAACACCAACCAATATTCTTCACCAAGAGCCGCCGGCAGGGAGGTGGTTCTGCTCAGACTTCCCTTGGCGATTGACATGAGTGTTTGAATGTACCTGAGCACAGGATGCTATGATCACCTTCTGTTGTCAAGAGAACTTTGAGGACACATCAAAAGTGAATTGATCCAAAGAGAACCAGTTGTCAGTAGTGGTCATTTGATTCTCAGTGCCACTTATAGGAGAGTGGTTTTAAGGATTCACTTCACATGTCACATATTTCCATCACCATACCTCTATCCACAGGAATATGTAAACATGAATAATAAAACACCCACCATATCCAAAATATAATATACCACCAATAAAACCACCTCAATATATCCAAAATTTCCAATTAACTGACCTGCAGAGTGCACAATAACTATATAATCATGGATGTAACTATAAGATTCCTAGAATAAACAATTATAAAGACTGTAATTATATCTATTGCTAGGTAAGTATCCATAAAAATACTAACATAATCCTGAATCAAATAATATTGAATTTGAATTCCTTGGCAAACATTAGAGCAGAAGTATCATTATGAATTCATCAACTTAGACATAGTTCAAAAAGGTGGGAGTGGATAAGGAAGGAGGTAAACTTTTCTGTTCCACATTGGACTGGATAACAGATAATTGTTGTTACTTTCAAATTGGTTCACACAAATAACTGCAGAAAAATTTGTATTCAACGATTTCCAGCAACATGGGAGGAGAATATATCTGGTAGATATTAATACATGTTGAACATTGACTGCTTAGCAAGGCTTTCAGTGTTCTAACAGATTTGTAGACCTTAGGTCCCCACTGAATCTGGGTTGAAACCTACAAAAAAGTATAAATATAAATTTAATAGTTGTGATACAATGATAAAAGCAATAAAAATGCTTTTCAAATAATAAATGGATTATCAATTAGCAATTTTTACTCAAAAAATGTTAAATCACATTTTAAAATTATAACTCAAAATATCACTATATATGTATTAACTATGAACTAATTCCAGTGACTAATTTTGCAATAAAGGTGCTGAAATTGAGGATTCTCATAAGGAATGTGATATAAATGCAAAGCTTGTGTAAGGCCAAATTTACAAAAGCAGCTGAAGCCTTGCTTGGGGAACAAGCCAGGCTTCGGTATTTATTGGAACAAGTAAAAATCAAGTACAAAACAATTTAAGGGAAGGTTTGGATTATTAAGGTATAAGGGCATGAATGTCTGTGAGTTTCAGAGTGATAAATGCTTTAACATGGAGATAAAGAAGATTTGTTTAAAGAAAAATGTATCACAGAAAAAACAAATATCACAGAAAATGTTTGCTCCACTTTCAGTTAATTAAATTAAAAGCAGTCAGTAACAAATTTAGAACCCAAATGGAACACAAGCATGATTAAAAATGTTAGAGATGTATTAATAAAATGTAATAATGTTTGTCTATTAAATATTCAATCTAAGAAGCCCCAGAGGTTAAAGTTCATCCATAATAATTTTTGTAAATTGCACTAGTTTTCAATTGAATACAAGTTAAGTGGAATAAAGGGAATTGTCAATGTTCTCATCTATAATATGAGAATACGACAAAACAAATATTTATAAAACTTTAAATAAATCACTCATATTTATAGAACAAATTTTGAGATCCTGTAATTAGAAAATCTCTATAGAGATGATAAGAGACACCAGTCTACTCATAGATATAGAGGTTATATTCACAGTATGGAGGTATATCTTAAAGAGTTATATGCTCCTGACAATGAAATTCATAATATCTCGTCTAGAGAAGATAATTTTTGCTGTTTTTATGGTTTCGGCTTATGACTTAGGAATAGGCTAAAAAATGTTTTGGAAGAAGCACATGCTATCATAACAGAATCATGCAGGGAGCAGAATTTTCCAGGCTAATCACATCAGCCTTTGGTTATTTTTTGGTATTTTATAGTGTGATTTTTAGTATTATTATGACACATATTTTTAAATTATGGGCACTATCCAGAAGATTTACACAATTTTCAGATGAGACCATAGGGAAATCACATTTCTACTAACTAAGAATTCAGCTAACAAATATTTTGGCTAACAAATGTGAAGGAATGTGTAATGCAACGATAAGGCCATTGGGGTCAGACTTAAATCACTTTTGTCGTCGAAAACTTGTTCACCCTTTAAATAGCCAAGGGAAATGCAATAGTAAAGGCAAACTGTAGATATCTATTAGACAGGTCAATTTTAGACAAATTCACCCTATTCCCCAGATTTGGTACCCTTAGACTTTTATTTATGCACGAAACTATGACGCTTGCTAGCTGGTCCTGAATTTTTTTCGAATGTAGATGATGTTCATTTGAGACATGGACGGGAGTTTTGTGGATTTTCCATTGTCTCATTGTTTGGATTCATGGATATTCCATCTTGTTAGGTGGAATAAAGGCACTATAGATTTGGAATAGGTGCATTGGATAAGAGGGTTTTTACTTCGAGGAATAAACATAATTATTGAATTTCAGGCGTTTTTAATAGTTAGATCAGAACTTTTCTCTCACCACCCTCGTAGAAAAATGTGCCGAAAAACATCCATGCTTCTGAATAGTGCCCTTACGAAAAAAGTGTGTGGTCATGTCCCAAAACCAGCCAGCGGGGCGAGGGCGGCGGCGGCGACACTCGTGTCCAAAATGTCTGGGAGCCGGGGCCAAAGGGTATTTCCACGATTAAGGGAATTTTAGATTACAACAAGGCTCGAAAACAACAATTCTTGTAGCTGCACACAGATGTGTGACAAAGAAGAGCGCCGTTGTTATACGCCAAAGCGGTCTCTGCCATGGGAACTATTCACCTTCGATTTTTGAGTCGGGAAACATTTTCAAAAGGATAAGAAAAAATCCCTCGCCTTTCCTTCCATTCGCATCTAAGCTTTCAAAAATAATTGTCTTTACCGTTTAAAAATGACTGAATTTCGTTATCATAAGTGCCTCTTAATATACATAAAAATATTCGACATCTTCATGAAACTGTATGGGTCGTGACGGGAATCTAAGGTTCTTATCTCTATCTCATTATCTTTGGAACTCTATCGCCAAAAGACTCCCCTGCCCTAGAATCATCGCATTCCTTACCTCCCACCCCTCTTTCCGCCTTCTGCTCACCGATCGCTTTCACCCCTACTTTATTATCCCTCCATTACCACAGAACCCCCCGCTTTTCCTTGCCCCCCCCCTTCATGCATACTACGCCGGTATTTTCGTTCATATGCCACTTCTCCAGCCTTGTTTTGACTCGAAAGATCGCATTCTCGTAATTTGCCTGGTCTTCATTATTTCATTGAAGGTGTACGCAATTCTCTAAGATTATCCCTATCTTATTATAACGGTTTGCAGGTACGTAAATGTGGGATTTACGTCCGTGGAAAGTGCATTACATACGATCGGCTCGATAATTGTTTCGGTTAACATTGCAGATAGCAAACTGTTAGTTTTCCAAACGTCGGAAAACTAACTAGACGTTAATAATCATCTTACAACACTTTTTGTTGAGTTTTTTTTTACACAAAAGACTTTTGACTGAAGACAGCTGCTCATTACCTTGAATGAATGAAGGGTGGGTGAGAGAAAGTCTAGTACAGAGTTGACAATGGCTTTGAAGCCCACGATTAAATTTCTTTTTCATGATGCATTACCCTGTTATTGGATTATTACTTATGCAAACAATCGTTTCAAGAATTTTCAAAACATCTAATGGACACAATATTGTGCTTTCAAATGTTTCTACGAACCCGCCGTATTATTTAAGGTTTGTGCTTGTTCAATTCGGTTTTTTCTGTGATTTGAATCTGTGCGAAATGACCGAAGCACCCTGTAAATAAAAATATTACTACCTTCAGGAGTTAACGCAGGCGAGCTCGCATAATTTTCTATGGTTGGATACCTTCCCAACCCCCTCCTCCCCAAACCAACCGTGACACCCAATACCACCCCTCCCTCATTTGTGTATATATA
>WURS02000013.1:13742730-13771594 GCA_011762765.2 Rhinocypha anisoptera | reverse complement strand
TGTGGGTAGGGGGTGGGTGTGGGCGGGGGTGGGGTGGGGGGGGGGGGGGGAGGGGCGGGGGGGGGGGGGCGGCGGGGGGGGGGAAAGGGGGACTCCCTCAGTCCACAACGGAATGGCCACGCCCAATGAACAAAGAGGATGAAGAAGAGACCACTGTGGTGACACAAGCGGTTCACTGGCCATCGGCACTGCCACACAGTTACGACACATCTTGGTCCTCCACGTCCTGCAGCTGTTCCTTGTGCTCCGTCTCACCTTCAGGGTGAAAAAAAACAAACGGGTCAACATTAGGAAAGATCCATACATAATATGTACATACAATATGTATATAATACATGTATGTATATATTTATGTGTGTGTCATGCCAAATTGCCTTATTTTTCCCATCGCACACATTGCAAGCCTCTTTCATCGACAAAACCATTCGTGGAGCACTTGACCAAACCTTGTGAATTTATCAACGGAAGATTTCAATTGGCACCATGCACGTAAAACCATTTTAATGGTAAAATAAGTTACAGCTAAAGATTTATCGCAACATTGGAGGATAAGGTCATAGAAAAATAAGCACCCTGAAAGACCACAAATAAAGAAGAATTAGCAAAAAATTCAAGCATCTCCAGCAGCAAAACTTAAATAATATTATTAAAATAATATTATTAAACTTAAATATTTATTATTTAAATATTATTATAATAAAAACAATAAATACAATAATAATATTACTGAAGGATGACAAAATACAGACTCAACCATTTGATTTGGCCACTAGGAAATCAATAAAAATGGTTTGAAACCCACCACCACTAAATTAACACAAGCATCACCTTCAATTTCAATCCTCCTCAAAAACTCTCAAATTCACATCCCAAAATTCAAAGTGGTTTCACAAATGTCACCACGTTTTTCCTTCTAGAGTAAGGAGTGCAATGAACAATGACTATAGTTCAAATATTACTCCCAAAAGGTTCCAACAGTAGGCATTTCAAAATTTTTGAAACTATCTTTCTGCTATTTCTGGTGACGGGCTCTTTCAAGTAACATGATCCAGCTGAATACTTTTCAATACTACTTAAACCATAACCCATTCCTTGCCCTTTCCCAACAACACACTACTTCGACACCCGTTACTCCATTGAATTACACTGCTGCCAAAAGAGTCATTAACAGATGGCTGGAGTACATTGAAAACAATGTGGAGAGTATCTTCTATTCTACCTTGTCTAATTTCCTCGAGGGAGATAAATATTATTTTGTCTCCATGAAATGATTTATAATAATAGAATTGAAAAGCGGAACTTGGCTTCTAATTTAGTCTGCCTTAACAATACTTTAGAAAATATTGCTATTTTGCATTTTTTTAGAAGACTCATTCTCATAATGTAGTATTCATTGTAGGAACTGCTAAAAAAACCCAAAACTTGAGGAATAACTTCAATTCTTTTTTTTTTTCAGACCACTATTGATTCCTTTGGGATATCATTTGATATGGTTTACACCATTTCTTTCATACTTTAGAAACTGAATATGTACCCACAAACTGTCAACATTTGTGGGCAGTAGGACTTTACTAAAAGGCCTTAATAAATTGCCAGTAATGCAGTTAGGTAGGATCAGTGACTATAATAACTACAATGCATGCAATAACCTACATGGAAGTGCATCAGAGGATATGGTAACATGCTTTTTTACACAAAGAATGAGTTGTATTTATGACTTTTCTCCATCTGAGGAATCACTTTAGCACATAACACCCCGGTCCAATTGTTGAAAATTGTGTCCTTTAGCATCATATGATTTATTATATTTCATGTCCACTACAACAAATTACAAATTGAAAAAGAAAGTCTGACCAAAAAAAATAGACTGGGTGTCGGTAAAAAGGGAGGATGATTCTTAAGAGATTTGACATCGGGAAAATAGTGAAAAACGACATGGATTCAGTACCAAAGAATAGTGGTTAGCCTATGAACATATAAAAATACCTAAGAATTATGGGGGGCAGGGTGAGGGGGAAAGCCAAGAAGAAGAAAAAAAGATGATCAAGGTATTCATTGCAGCATCAAAGGTGCACTGAGCCACCTGGAGAACTTTAAATAGACTTATAGGAGTATAACACTAATAATGACATCTAATCAGCATCAATAAATAGTCATCATAAACCAGGTGACCAAATGGCAACATACCACTTTCTCCATCTGCTTGCATATCAGACGTCCACAGGGTAAGATTATCCCTCAAGAGCTGCATGATGAGGGTTGAGTCTTTGTAACTTTCTTCTGAGAGTGTGTCCAACTCTGCTATGGCATCATCAAATGCTGCTTTTGCTAGTCGACAAGCTCGGTCAGGTGAATTGAGAATCTCATAATAAAACACTGAGAAGTTAAGAGCAAGACCCAGCCTGAAGAAATAAACATATGAGAAATCATTATACCTTCAGTAACAGCATAATCATTCCAATCATTACAACCCATTATCCATACTATGCCCTATATATTGAAATTATCCCACCCTGGCTCAGCATAATAAGCCACAAGGAGAACCTGAATAATATTTCAAAAGTTTAATTTCTTTTCAATTATGTAATTTAGAGCAAAACCCTTTCTCTTTCAATCCTGGGACACAAGAAATAACATACAATGTTTCAAATAAGAGGAAGAGGGTGTAAATGTCTTTTAAAAAAATGATATTGAGGAAAATCATCATTCTCAGGAACTTAGAATGATAAATCATCAAATATTGTGAGTTTCACAACAAAAATTGAAGTCCATCTTTTTTTGGAATGCAGAATGAGCAGAAAAAGTTAGTTAGCACATATTTACCCTGTAGGTAAATGCTTTTCATTAAAGGGGAACCAATTGAATTGTAATGTGCCAGAAAAGAGAATTGCGCCATTTGCCAGAGATGCTCTCAGTATGACTATGATGTATGAGCGTGCTAAATTAATGTCAATGTGCCATGGCTGATGACATTTTAACATCATTATCTCCTCTCCAACATAAGCAATACAAAACAGAATGATACACTGGCCATTTAAGGC
Source organism: Rhinocypha anisoptera (assembly GCA_011762765.2). Lineage (NCBI taxonomy): Eukaryota > Metazoa > Arthropoda > Insecta > Odonata > Chlorocyphidae > Rhinocypha > Rhinocypha anisoptera. The sequence goes on along the minus strand of WURS02000013.1, from coordinate 13,768,553 downwards.
CATCCATAGCTATAGTGGCACAGAAGTTGCCAATTAGAACATGAAAGAAAAAATATAATTGCTGAAATTCTCAACATGTTAATATTCATTGGTATTCCCAATAATTTTTTTAATTTACTCAAAACTCACTGATGGAACCAACAAGTTTGTAATAAAACCAAATTTAGTACTTTTGACTATCAATGATATGCACAAGAAAATGAATGTTTGTGGTCTTGACAGACCAAAATTAAATTGTATGCCCTTACTTCTTTTTAATAAGGAATATCTTGAATACCCTTTCGTGCCAAACGACCAATATATTGGACATTAATAATCTCACACACTCGTATGCAGGAACTGTATACCAGGGTAGGGCTCTGGCATTAATATTAATTTTAGCTATGTATATTTAACAATCAAGTGAAATTCTATTTAATTTCAGAAGGGATGAAATTAATTATCTACAAATAGTAATATGCTGATGACTAGAAGAAAAAGAAGAATATGCCATCTCCCAAGACTTGGGACCCCATCTTTATATGGCATTGCTGTTGTTAATTAACTCTCACTCAAGGATAGTAGCCACATTCCTGCTGGCACAAACCATCATTTTTGGACAATGTTAATGCAGGACTTGAACTCATAACTGTTGGTTTAGATGCAAAGTGCTACCTACCAGACTGCCCCAGTCTTATGATGAAATCTTGCTAGTGATAAAAACTATGCTTTCAATTGATCTTTGCAATGATGTATGGCATACTTGCAATGATACTGTTTGCGGTGGCATACTGATTTCAATGAAGTCACTTTCAAATACAGTAGAAGTCCGCTATAGCGAGTATGGCTTATAACGAGAGTATCACCATAGCGAGTGATCGTTTTGCATTGGTTGGTCCACGTGTAAAAACATAGGGAGTTCCGCCGGCTATTACAAGTGGTCACTATCGCTATAGCGAGTAAATTTTACCGTAGTTGGTGTTCAGGTTGCATAAATCGCAGGAATAAAAAAATGCATTACATTGTCATGCCTCGCGAATCTACATTGTAATGAAGACTTTGTGGTGATTTTACGAGAGAAGACTTTTTGATTTTATGCCACAGACTTTCCTAGGGAATGACTGAACAACTTATCTTAGAATCTGTGCACCAGTCTGTCATATTCTGGTGCTATTTCGTCCTTATAGCCGATCAATCGGAATAAAAAACATATGGAGCTGTTAGCTAGACTTCAGGACAATACAGGAAAAACCCATGTGTCTTGTGTTGACCTTAGCAGGACGGTCAATCTCTCAAACCTCCTATTTACCGCAGACCATACCCTATCTACAAGGGCGAACTTAAAAATAAGGTCTCCAATTTTTTTTCCATAGTAAATGACATTTATTAACATTGTTGGAAAGGTCATGGCTTCAGCTATTTTTTATGTAGTCACCCTGGCGCTCGATGACTTTCCTCATCCTCACAATGAACTTTTGAATCCCGTCATCATGCCAGCTTCCGTCCGCGTTGCGAAGATAGGTGTTGACTCCCTTTTGCACCTCGTCGTCCATTGCGAACTTCATCCCCCCCAAGGGGTTTCTTCAGGGCGAGGAACATGAGGAAATCACTGGGTGCGATGGCCGAGCAACTTCTCTTTCCTCGTCGTGGACATTTGTGTGGCCGGAAAGGAACTCGCGGCACCTCTTACGAACGTTTAAACATCCATACATTTTTCATCGTAAACTTAAACCAATTGGCGATGAATGTCGATAGGTGCCACCTTTTTAGCTGTAAAAATCGTATGACAGACCGAATTTCACAGCTGGACGGAGACGTGAGGGGAAGCTCCATTGTGGACGGTTGCTATGCCAATACTGAGCAGTCGACAATGCTTCACAGTGGTCAGAGTGGTAGTGGGGGAACCAAGGAACACGGCAGTGTAGCTGGATTTCGCCTAGTGCTTCATGCGGCGGCGCAATGACTTAGGAGACCTTATTTTTAAGTTTGCCCTTGTATGATTGTTCACGAAACGTAGCCAAAGATTACTGATGCGTGATGTACATTAGTTACGAGTGCATGACTTTTGGTGACAATATTTTAAAATCTTTTCAATGAAACGATCTATTTTCAATGCATTTGCGGATGGATTGATACAACTACTTCATGGCTAATTTTCACTTACTTTTGGTGCCATTATAAATGCCGAAAGAGGCGAATTTAAATGACCATCAGCTATAACAAGTGTGCATTATAACGAGAGATTTTTCGTCATTTATTGTGGACTTCTACTGTATCTAGAAAAAAGACTACACAAAACAAATAAGATTTGTTTGAGAGATATACAATTAGGTAGTTTTCGATAAAAGATACTAGATGATTATGGAATGATAATACAAATGAGAATTTTCAACCAACATGATAAACTCATTAGATGTAATGAATTTATCATTTTTGTAAAGTTTTGATTTTTAGTTGACAATTTATTGAGTAAAAAAACTTCCTGAAACAGATAAGAATATCTTGGTGTACACTTGGTAAATCCTCACATCCACTGAGCCATTAATAAAAAATCTGTTTCATGGCATATAATTACTAAAAAAATGGGAATCACCTGAAAAAGTGGGTATCAGTCTTTGGAGAAACACAAATCATGTTTCTGTAGTCTCTAGCCAGTTTTGGTTCAACAGGAGACTAAAGTAACAAATTGACTAAAAGGTGAAATATGTCTTGTGTTTCATTTCTTTATATGGCTGATCCACCACTCAACAAATTTCATATATTATCACAAGAATGTGACAACAGACCAATTAGCAACATCCACAGAAATGGATGAGAACCACTGGAACATTACTAGCACACACTTAAAATCTTTGGTTAGTTACCAAAGATTTCTCTTTTTATGATTGATAAATAATCTTCACAGCCCTTAAAATACTGTACAGGGCATAAATCTGGATCATACCTGATAGGATGAGTAGGGGGTAATTCAGTCATTGCTGTGCTGCTGGCAGATTTGTATGCCATCAGTGAGTTCTCGGCTGCTTCTTTCCTGTCGGTGCCAGTGGCAAATTCAGCCAAATACCGATGATAATCTCCCTTCCTGTAAGGAAGAACATTACACTGTTGTAGTACCCCACTATTAATTTCAACACTTCTAGGCATTGTAATTTTTAATGCTTCAAGGTCAAACTTCATTCACATAGTGAATAAACGAGCTCAATATACTCCTTTATTGACAGCTACCAACTCTGAATCAAATGTAGACTAGAAAATTAAAATTGTGGGTATCATTCTTTTTCTGGCAACATTTCTGAAATGACACACAATTGTTTTAGATCATGCAGGCACTCCATCCTCATTAATTAATTAATGATACTAACATGAGAGACTAGTCAGACTTTTAATAGATAACCATGAAAAGTACAATCATTGCCTTAAGTTATTCATTTCTAAGGATTAAATATTTTAAAGCAATAAAATGCTGGCTAATTGGAAAATACTTTGATAAGCTTTACAGGTGTGATTCTGGATTGTAGACAAAGATTATGTACCTTACAGTACATACGTAATTTATGGCTTATATTTTGATATCTCATACCTCCTTATAAAGAATGTACCTCTATTTATTCATCGAATTTTATCAACATCTTTTTAACTGCTGAAAAACCATGCTCAAACATTTTCAAAATTATGTTAATGAAATGACAGATTGCCATTATTTTCAGTGTGAAAAATGGTTTCATCAAATTATTAATTGATTTGATAAGATCACATGCAGTGCACCACATTTGCATTGGTGTATCTCTTAAATTAACAATTGTGTTCGCTTTAGTACCGATGAAAAAACATTCTTGCTTTCCAATAACTGCTGATTAGAAGGCAAAGAAATGTACCTATCATGTTTCGTATAACATACTTTATACAATGTCTGTTTAATGATCTATCTAGGTGTTTAAAAGCTTCAGCCGGCCTCTACTTTAATAATGCATCTGACCTTTTCCACCACACAATAGCCAAGCATAATTATGAAGAATCACCATGATATAAAAAAATCACAAGTCATATCCCTAAGTTTAAGGGTTTTATGCATTCATGACAGTAAATCTCTGATGACTAAAATGAAAAACAGTTATGTCTTGTGTATTCAAAAGAACATCTGTTGAACAGACATAACGGGCATGTTTGTTTTGGTTGCCTTTCTCTCTCTCATACCAGGAATGCTTCGGCTATAAGTCATGCAAGGTGATTGCTGATCCACTGAGTTTTGAACCATCAGATATCGTATTAACTTTGTCACACTGTAACTTAATTATTAATGTAAAACCTGTCTAATGAAAATGGAAAAAAGATATTCAAGACCGGATCATTACTCAGTTTACATATCTTCTATGAAGGAGTGATAGTGCAGCAGAAAAACTTTAATCACTGAATATCCTCTTCTCATTACCAAGTAAATTACTGGAAATTATTAATTGTACAATTGCATAACTCAGGGATAAGAAATAACCGGAGAAGTGAGAGAACTGAGAAACTGGAAGAAGATGAGCTGCTGTTCTCTGAAGTTTTTAATTGAACCTTAATAGCAGTCAGAATATTTTCCTTTACTTATACAATATATTTCATTGATAATCTAGCAGACCATAGCCAACTGGGCTACTGCCTCTATTAAGAAGTGAAAAGAGAACATTAAAACATGAGAAAGCATACTGTAGACAATTAGTATTATACACAAACATCATGAAAATACAAGAGCAATTTCCAACAAGACGTAAAGAAATATTTTGTGAAGCTGTATCAACGCCCAACAGATCATTCCAAAATAAGTTTCACTACTGGGAATAGATAACCATCACATTACATCCTCAAAGTACCAACTCACAAGTACTTACATTTTATAGTAGAAAACTTTAGATTCCCCAGTTCCCGCACATGGAATCAGATGCTTGTCAAGAACTCCAAGAATATCTGAGCATATTTCTCGTAGTTCTTTTTCAACCTGAGCAAAAAATGTCAAATCATTAACAATGGTGATTAAATTAGAAAATTCTCCTGACAAAAATCCTCCTTTACTTAAGATTAAAGGAGAAGACTAGATGTAATCAATGGCTAAATAAACATTACCAGAGACATGACCAGATCTTTTGTAGAATTTTTGTATTAAAAACCTACTTAACTTTTTTAAAGAAATCCAAGTAGGAAATTGGAAATACAAACATGGCAACATGGCAAAAACTTTTGACAGTATAGTTAAACAGTTCATAAAACCTGGAATCCACTACTAATTTGAATTTCCTTTAAGAAGTTATTCAAATGCACGAGATGTGATCATTTAGTCTGCAAACTAGTCTTCAGGATATAATGAACAGTTTCAGGTAATACTAGGGGGAATTTTTCCATTGTGAAGTTTCCCATAAGCACTACTATTCCATAGCAATTTATTTTTCACAACACAGATTTCGCCACTGAGCAGCATCATCAGGTGATGATGAAACTTCATAGTCTTCAAGAAGTGGATTTTTTAATCTTAATTATATAGAATTTCTTAGTAAAAATGTTGAACATTCTTAAAGTAACCATAGGATAGCTTTGGCAGTATACTTATAGACATATCTGATGAATCTAAGTTAAAATGGGACATAATGATTTTGCTGTCAAAAACCCTGGCAAAAATGAAATATTTATAAGACATTTAAGTAAAAATAAGTAAAAAATTAAGAGAAACAGAAAAGATAATACCAGATAAGAGTGAATGACAATATTTGTTGAGTTAAACTTGAATGATTGCAATAGCATTCCAATAAAGTTATAACTTCTATACTCCATGTAACAATTTGGAAGAGAAACAAAAGTTAACGAGATCCATAAAATTTATGAAAGATAATCTTACTGTGATTCTGACAAGCAAGATTCCATTTAGCATTCTTTTAAAATGTAGTCACAACCAAAAGTAAGGGTTGAGCATATCAGAATACAATGAAATTGCCAGTTTGTTTCACTGTGAAAAAATTATAAAATTCCTCTAAAATACTATCTGCAAACCACAAAATTTTAAGGATACCAGTACATATTTCCTTACAGGAAAAAGGAATGTGATCCACCTTTAGCAAACAGTGGTTTGGGGAATAGTTCTTAAATAGACATTTATTAATTAAATTAAACAAATGAAAAGCAAAAAAACGCTAATTCCACAGAAAAGTTTATTATGATGACCCGGGCTCCCCCCCCCCCCCAAGGGCTTAGTATATGATCTGAAGATCACTTTGTAGTTGAAACCCTAATAAACTGTTTTATGTTGAATTACCAAGGTTTTTTGCTTTTTATTTATAATGAATTGATTCCACGAAGTCACACCTGAATCCATCGATTATAAATTAAACAAAATATAAACAGATCCAGGATAGGTTGGCTCATATCCAAAGGGTCATCCTCATAAGAAGTCCAATGGGGCCTCTTGTTTCACAAGAGTTCATCACAAGTGAATGCATTTACGAGAAAGTGAAATCAAGTGATCTTTGAAGGTTTCTTCAATTTATACTAACATCATGGGAAAAGAAAGGAACAATTTTCCATTTGCATACAAACAGGATGGTAGCAAAGAATGTGCTGCTATAAAAAATCACAGCAGATTCAATCTAATGTGTTTACCCCTCAGCCATAGAAGAAAATGGCAATTACAGTAAAAAAAACAACCAAGGAAGTAAAACATGGTGAGCAGCAAGATCGCATCGTAAGAATGGAAATTTATCACCCAAAAAAAGTGACAGTTTTTTAATAAAACTGTCAAATGTGCCAAATTTGATAAACCAAAGCACTTTGAAGTAAGGGGTTACCATAGAAAACATGTCCTTTGGGAAATGGTCAACATTGAACCATTAAGTAAGCACTATGGAAAATAAATAAATAAGAGTTCTATGTAAAATAAAAACAACCATTTTAAATGTATAACACACCAATTATTCAATGCCTTAATAACTACAAATGTTTGCAAAAGACTATAAAAATAGCCAGGATATGAATACTAAAGAGAAAATATTTAATATTCTGATTCCACCATTGCAATGAACATTATTTCTGAGAAAATTGATCAATTCCAGAGACGAACACACGAATCCAATGCAAAATTTTGTCATCACCTGAGATCGGTATTGCCGGATCATCTCCAGCTTCTCCTCTGCTCCTTTGTTCTCTTCCTTCTGCTCAATGCTACTGATTATGCGCCAGCTGGCTCTTCTCGCCCCAATCACATTCTTATAGGCCACCGACAGTAAATTCCGCTCTTCCACTGTCAACTCCACATCTAACGAGGCCACTTTTTTCATAGCTTCCACCATTTCTGTAAGCAATTGTATTCACCAATATAACCTTAACCATTGTACATACTGCAAGAGTACACAGCACAATTGTAGCATGAATAGAATGATGTAACGGTAGGACAGCAAATGATATGGAATGAATAATTATTGTGAGGACCATTAATTAAAATCACTGGAAAAAAATAAGTTTATCTCTAAAATCAGAAGATTGAGTACTAATTGTGTATAAACATTTTCAATTTGAGATTCACTTTCTTGATTTGATTCAATTATTTGACTTGTCTTTGCTAAGTGTTAAAATATTAGGTCAGAAAGAAATCAACTGAAATTGCAGGATTTTGAGATTCTAGATTAGTTTCTTACAACTAGCATACTTCTAATCATGTTGAAGTCGTCAACAACATTAGCACCCACCAATGTTTTCTGCACCAACTTTTCTAAACAAAAACTTTGATACTAGATGACTACATAAGCAGGAGTAATAAATGGCATTCACTGATCCTGCACACACCCATGTAAACCCATCCAGGAGCAGTGAATGGAGGTAAAACTGCATTTTCAGTTGCTCTCGTTCTTGCACACATTGGATTACTTTATTAACCATATTAATTTATTATTTAAAAAGTTCTCAATCACAATTTTATTAGATATTAGTGATTCAAAATTGTAAAAATGGATTGTACTCCATATCCTAAGACCTAACAGCTTTGCTACTTTCCATTAATTCCCGTTAGCAAACCAGATAGGCAAATATTCTGAAGCACTACATATACACCTCACCTCTACCACCAACGACAGCACTGAAAGATCAACACAACACAGCCGTACATGTAGGCTTCCTAGAGTCCCTATATGATTTGGCTTGGGGGTTGGATACAGGTGGTCATTTAAGCCAAAGACATTTTATAAAGGGGACAAGTACATGATATAGATAATTACAAAATTGTTTTCCTTGAATGGCAAGTTACACTACGATAGTTTATCATCAAATATTCCCAATTATTGAATATAATCATTTCATATTCTAAATTATTTTCAAAATGAGTGAAGATCAGTAGAGTATGCAAGGAATGTGTGTTTTTTACTCATTTTTCCCTCAATCAAATACTTATATATATTTTTAATGTCCCTGCGTATCAAAGTCATATTTATGTGCCTCATCCAACTAGACTTCCTTCGTCGAAACATTTTTTAAAAATTATTTCTAGTGCCCTTCTTTTAGCTCTTAAAATTCCGAGAAATAAGAAAAAAGAAATACTACGTATTTTTCCACTAATATAGTGAAAAAATACATAGTATTTCTTTTTTCTCCTAAATGGATTTCCACATAGTTATGGCAAATATAGAAATCTTAAAATTCTTTCTGTTGTCTACTCACCCGACTCTCCCAATAACCAAATTTCAAAGCTAGCAGATCTCAGGAGTCTCTCTTGTGCATTCAACTGTATCTTCCTAGCTCATTAATCCCTTCTATAACATGACCACATACTATTTCTTTATTAATCCCCATTTTTCATATGTTCTGTAGTATATTTGTAAGCTCTTCTTCACTTTCCACCAGCAATACACTATCATCCACAGAATACAATATCAGTATCTTCTGCCCTTGAATGATTATTCCTCCCCAAATTTTTTCCTTTGCTTGAGACATCACTTCTTCAATAAACGCATTAAGTAAATATGGAGATGAGTTAACTTTATTGCACACCTTTCATGATTTTACTTTTACTCCCTTTCTCATTGGAAAATTCTATAGTCAACATAAGCTATTTAAAAGAGTCCTATATCAATATGTTGGTCAACTAGGAGACAGTCGACAGCGGGAAGTGTGTTTAACAGTCTTGACAAAAGAAAGAACACAGCAATGGAGCACACTTTAAAGTCAAGTGACAAGCAACATGGTTAATAATAAATAACCTTGAACAGTGCAAAATCAGTGTTCTATTTTCAGGGCTTTCGCACATTTCTCCATTGACCAAAATATCAAAATAAGAGTAAAAAAAATTAAGATCCAGAAGCAGAAGTTCGATAAAAGCAAATAGCTTACACCATTCCTTATTATGGCCATCCCATCTTTATATAATCACCATGTAATTCTGCAACTTTTAATTTGATTTCCATTTTTCTTTAGCATTGCAAAGGTTCTATACTAATTTATGTTCATGAAAGATTTCTATTTTGGTCTAATTTTAACTTCTGTGTATCCCACTTTTGACTTTCTTCTGCAATTTCCTCAGTTTTAGCACTTGGCTAAAACAAGATAGTTGTCATTTTCAACACCTGCCCCTAAACAGCTAAGGGTACTCTTCACTTAGTCCAGGAACCTTTTTTCACCAATGTATAATCCAGCCGGTACCATTTCCTATCACATGGCTTTCTCCAAGTTTGCCTCCTCCTAGGGTGGTGGGTTAAGACATGCTTGTTATACAAATACCTTTTGTTCCTACCATAGAATTATCTAAGCATTATAAGAATTCTTTTTCATTCCTTTTCCCTGAAGAAATGGCCCAGTTGCCAGAAAAAAACTCTCAAGAGCTTGCATTCTAACTTGATTTGTCCTGAGGGTTCACTGGGACTCGACCCTTCATTCCCCACTCAGTAGCAGCCAGCTCTGCCCACTAGGATACTGTGAATATTCTATATTAAGTTTCTCACTTAGGCCATTCCACTCTAGTAGACTTGCCTTAAGCTGGACTCAAAATTACTCAAAAAATCTTTCCTTTCTCCAACTCCTCTCTTACCTTCTTCATCATGTTACTGTACAGCATCCCTACATTATAACTATGCATCACCTGTAGACAACATTAAAAATAATAGAGATGAGCTCCCATGCTGTAACACCCTTGATTCCCACTTACATTTATCACACAGATTCTCCCAGAGGAAGTTAAAATACTTGTGGTGGCAATTATTCAAGTGATATTTTACCGACTGTAAAAGCATAATTCAAGTTCTTAGTAGTTGACCGCTTAGTCATAGCTCTTCCAGTTCAATATAAAGCCCACTGAATGAAATATGTGCTAATTACTGGGTATCTTTGTATGCAGGTGTTATCTGTTGGTCAATTACAGAACTCTGTGCTGTGCTTAATAAATTATGTCATTCTATGCTGTTTGTTTTGTTATTAAGTGAATAACTAAAATAAGCATCCATGTATGAGAGTCAAACACAGATGTATAAAATTTTACTTATGCAGGGAGATTTTAAGCATTTTCAGTAATTTAATATATTATATATTTCTAAAAGGTTTTAAAGGACTAAAATTGATGTAATTTTTAAAATGAAATGCAAGGCCAAGGAGAGAACAGTAGTCTAAGGAAACTTGTGAAATTAACTTAAAACTAAGACAAAAACTGGGAAAAACAATACTGACAAAGGGATTCATTATTCTTCAGAAGCCTCACAGTAAGGTATACACAAGTATATTTTTTCCTCAACAAAATTAGCAGAAATTAACATTCATTTGATTTTTTTATATATGGTAAATTGGGGGTTTTTACCTCATTTTAAAGGCTGTAAACTACAATTGCAATACTCTTCCAAATAAATTGTTCTTCGTAACAAAAAACTTAAACCTAGCATTAACACTGCATATACTTGATATGAGGATGGAGAAGAAAAAAAATGCTAAAAACATCCATTCTTAATATTTCCTCCCTTTTAAGGGTACATCAGGTTATAAATTGTTAATAATATGCATTCCTAAAAATGCCCCTTTTCAAGTACTTCATTCTCAAACTAAATTACCTATATTCATGTCAATTTCTACACATTTCCAGGCAAAATGATAATCTTGTATCTTAAAAGGGCAATTTGCCAATTAATAAGTTGCATGCTCCTTTTAAATTACTGGCACCAATGAATCAGTCCCCTATAACTCTATAGCTTGTAGTTTTCGGTTTCAGATCTTATAAATTGTTTCACCCAAGTCAAGTATGCCAAGCAACCAAGAATCACTGGTTTTTTACTATATATCATTTAAATGTGACTGATGAATTTGTTTACAGGACTGAAGCATATACAGATAGATAGCAGAAGTACACAAAGTGACAGGTAGTGACTATTATTAATAGTAACTTTGGAAGTACATTACTATTATTAACTTTAGTAATGTACGTGGGTAACAATTTGGCTTGGGCAAACAAAATGAATTTTTACTTTTAAAAAAAGTTTGAGTATTGTCAGGCATTTAACAGTATTTATGAATTACCATTGAGACTGATCATGTCTTATATTTTTCTTCTGTGGAAATACATAAAAGTTGGTACCTATATTTTGTTTCATTATGGAATTCCACCAAGTGATGGCCACCTAATTGAATTTTATCTTGCAATATCGTTTGCAATAGCATCCTCAATGGAATAGCAAATGCATGAAATAGCAAAAACCATCTTGTAACATGGAATTTTAGTTAATTCATGGCATTACTAATTTAGTTTCAAGCAAAACCACTACTGACTTATGCTACTGGTTATCAATCATGGGTGGCTTAGTTGCTAAATTAGTACACACAAAGTCAATGAATCCATCATAGAGGAAAATCGGTTTGGTGGTACAATCAGCAAAAAATCAATAAACAGTAAACTCAAATCCATGAAATATTGCAATATGGAAAATCTGTGTTCATGAACAAGAGCAGTGGTTGGTATGGTAGCCATAACTGCCTAGTAATATTGCCATAATATCAAGATCTACATTTGTTTGTTCCATAGAGTAGTGAATTATAACTAACTTAAGAATCTTTTAATTTTTGGGATCTGGGATTAATTATAACTCTTAAAAGGCCACCAAATCCTCGATTGAATAACAAAGAGGGAGAGTATGAGTTGAAGCATGGGTGGAAAGGGTAGTTTTTAAATAAAAACTGGCAGTGATAGAGATAACAGGATAAGAATTGAAAATATTCATTTATATAGATTGTGGATTAATGGGCAAGGGCCTTAGGTAAATGGTATAAAGAGGAAACAAATGGAGCATAGCAATGCACGGTTCAGGAACTTGGATGCTGAGGGGCTTCCAAAATATCTGTATGGGGAAGAATTAAGAAATTAAAGTGAAGAGAAAAATAAGCACTAAGGCATGAGGAGCACTTAGGATGGGATACTGAAGAATGAGGTAGTAGGTAGAATGTTGAGTAAAGTGGAGGCGGAAAGTAGCAAGCAATTAGGCCAATGACTGCAGTTAGATAGTATGTCAATCTTAAGGTCAATTACATGGGTGGGGGCAGCAACTTTTAGCACCTATCAAAACCTACCTCACTAGACCAGAAGGACACCACCATTCCATGCACATCCCTACAACTTCCTGGGTTTGTAAGGCAAATGACCCCAAAATTCAATAAATAATAATGAAAAGGGAGGTAAAACAATGAAATGAATATAGTTGGAAGGCTTTAGTATGGTTTTGACTTTACAGATTAGCTTGGGTTTGATATAATAGACTACACAGAAAAAACTCCCAGGATTCTGGTCAGAGTGAATATCATGACAAAATACTTTACAGAAAACACACACAAGCCCAGCTTTGGTTTCCTCACAAATGCGATCAACTTCTGCTATTCACAGAATGTATGGGCTAGCCTGCTTTAGTATAAAACATTAAATATAAACACACAACAGTATATTGTTACTTATATTATAAATTTGTAGCAAGAATTGTCTCCATACAAAACTATTATTTAACATTATTTTCTAAACCCACAAGACCATCTGTAGAAATCTGCAACATTTTCCGACCAGAGCATTAGTCAGGTGGAAAGATGACATTCTGAAAATCATTGCAGTAATATGAATCTCTATAAGTGACGTTACTACTACCATTAAGCATTTTGCATTTTTAAGGTGATACTCTCTTAAACAATTCAAGGGGATTTAGCATACAATTATGGAATTCATTTAGTCATATTATTTGTCACATACTCTCATAAGTAAATTTGTTTTGGCTTTAAAAGCCTGAACATACCAATTGACATTTTATACCCACTGAGCCATGATGCATGATTAAGATGGCTTCACACAACAAGAAATGCCCAATTTTTTTAATTGCCAACAAGTCAATGAAATTGAAATATTAAGGTGAGGATTTATAACAAATTGGGATAGGGATTACATTAAAAAAACAAAGTTCTAAAATTCCTCTTTTACTAACCTAGATATATATAATTCCCCATCTCCAAAATATTTATTTTAATGAGATTATCACTCATGATATTAGGCCATTATTCCCTTTGCCTCATACACAACTACAAACAAAGGAGCCAACTGTTGCTCTGACCACAACCTAAATTTAGACTTACACTCCCAGTTGTCAAAGGAGGGATAACAAACAAGAATTACTGAAAGCGGATGGGGTATAAGCAGGTATTTCCAAAGAAATTGATATTAGCTTAGGATCTTCAGGATCCAGATTTAATAGAAATCTGTGGTTACATTTGTGACAGAATACCAATTCTAACTTATTTTAGTTCAGGATTTCTTTTACTTTCTAAGGTCAAACTTTCCATGTGAATATTTTAGTGAGCTTTAAGGAGCTGGACACCAGACACCCTTATGCATAATTAATTTACTATCATCTCCACCTAGTCCATAATCGATTTACTAGCATCTGACCACTGCAGTTGAGTCACAGTCTATATATGTGATCCACCATTTTTCTTTACCTTGATTTAACAAAAAGTGATTGAAATTGTTCGAATAGTAGAGTAGTAAATTTTGCTACCCACACTGTGTGGTTGTAGCAGTGTATGTAGTATGTGGCTAAAAACAACAATCAAATTGCCCAAATCCAACAAGTGCCTAATTCTGGACAGCCACCCTTGGGCGATATGATAAGAATTAAAGGAATTTTCAAAGACCCCTTTTTGACCTCATCATCTTTACGGTAAAACGTCTGATTTCATAAGAGAATAATACATAGAAACTCGATAAATGTACTTTGGGGGAAGAATGTGGGCCACAACATTACAATGATCTTTCCCTTCTTCAATAAAATGATGGGAGTAATGGAAAGAGTGGGACGATGGCAGTTTTCGAGGGGAGGCCGTCAGGAGGGGGAGGGAAGAGTAGAGGGCAAACGAGAGCATCCGTAGCACACCTCCCCCACCCTCCCCTTTCGCCCAGCCTCCCACCACGCCAATACCCGCCGCCGCCGCCACCGTCGTCGTAAGCAGCCTTACGTCTCGCAGAACACTGAGAAAATCAATACCAGTAGGGCGCGCCGTTACCATGGTAACAAATTGTTTGCCCGTGCCGGCGCCGCCTCGGTCCCCCATGGATCCCAGGAACATCCTCCTAACCTCACTATCAATTATTTTAGCGACAACGCATGGCTAGATCTCCGAAAAACATTAGTCATTTGGACAGCAGCGATGAAAAGTCACGAGAAATACTTTTTCACTAGGTAAATTGAAGACCGAGTCCTTCCACAGATAAGCGGCATAAAGGCGAATCAAAGTTTGGCGAAGGAAATGACGTCAGACACCGGCGATATTCAAAAGACAGTATCGAGAGTTGAGAGATAGTGGACGAGATACGAGCCCAGATTATGAGGAAATAATCGGGCGTCACCATCTCGGGACGGGGCGAGTTCTCGGCGCTGAGTAGGTCAGCCAGAAGGGCGAGTGCCGACTTGGGATTCGTTAGCAGCGCGGGGCGTAACAATAACATCCCGGCCGGCCAATTTCCCTGAAAATGGCCAGCGCTGAGCGCAGCAAAGAGGAAGTTGGGTGTGAGAGAAAGGAATTCCTAGCCCATCACGTCACCCGCGACCACGCCTCGACAGACACCACGCGTGGTCGTATGCCACGTGACGTAGAGTGCGAGTCTCCCGACAGCCCAACCCGCTTCGACTGTCAATGACCGCGCCAATGAATTACGGGCTCCAGACAACTCGATCCCAAAACGATACATTGAGAGGAAGTGTGTGAGGTAATACTGCAACGACAATGCAGTATATATATATATATATATAATACCGCACACCTAACCATGCAAAAGTTCGCATATTGTACTTTCCGTCAAAATTTTACTTGAAACTCACCAAAAGTGAAAACTAAAACAATGTATACCCATTAACAATGCAACAAAATTTCGTATCCTCGCAGACTCGAGAAAAAAACAGGATTAACCGTTTAATTAACCTCAGGTGGTCTACCACACAAAATCCGAATGCAACTGTGCGGAGCAACAATAATGAAAGAGCCCCATGGAATATACTTTAACACTTGATATCATAAATTAGTTTTTATTTAACAAATACCACAACCTACAGGCACACGAAAGCAACGTCGGTGGTTAGAGCGTCAGCATCGTATAGATCAATAGCAGCCGCCAAAAGGGCGTCCCACAGTCATGCTATGTCGGCCGAGAACAATTTGTCAGAATTTATCGGAAAACTTTTAGGCGCATTACGTGTAGCTGAAATATCCTCATTCCAATTTGTCTCGAAGAATGTGTACTCATACTTTTCCTTCTGAATAGTTAAACTTTAACGACTCTCGCAGTAGTATACCATGTTCCCAAGAACATAAAATACGGGAAATAACAATTTCATGTTAAACTACGTAAGACTTAACACAGAAAAAGAAACAAAACTTCGTACGCCCACACTGAACGTTGCGAACCCAGACAGCTCACCTTGATTTCTGGTCGCCGCAAATAGTTTCGTCAGAGTAACATGATACGGCATGGCCCGATTATCATCAAATCTTAATTCTTTCACCACCTTCGGAATTGCCAATAGCAATGAAATTTTGAGGTGCAAAGAAAACTAAAGTGGTAATAAGCCACTATGTACATTCGAAATATTGCCGATATAGTTGGAACTGATTAAATTCAACGTTATCCCTCGTTCATACAGGGTTAACGCAATGATTCACTCACTTCGATGCACTATCACAGTAGAGGCGGAAGACGCCTCCCAGTTATCATGAGATGGAAAAACCTCGGTAGTCAGATGTAATTGAACAATCAGAAATAGCAACTTTTACATATATACAGCATGACCACATCCATAAATCAATGTATCTCCAGCGAAAACACGAAATTACTTTCTTGTAACGAAAACCAGATGAATTTCCGGTCATTCAAATGTGAATAAAATGCTACCTACGTTACTACTAATAGCAATTCACCCCAATGGAGATCACATAAGAACTAAAAAATCAATTAGTACTAATACAATCAAGGAAGTAGGCTTAACAATGATGTCCAACGATTAACTTGATACGTATTACAATCAAGTGGTTTTAAAAAACCATAAATTTTGGCCTGCGCACACAACAGAAAAGGTAAAAACGAAAAATAAGTCCTTAGGGCCCAGCGGAAGTAACAAAATTCCGTTCAGTCAATTGTTAACTCGACTCTTGAATTGTTAATCCGGCGCCATTGAAGCTCAACACAAGTAATGAGTTAAGTAAAACGTTGCACAAGTAAAACAAATGATAATTACAAAAACTAAATAATATAGTATGAAATCATTGAAAATAAAATCTTTATATATGACACTTAAAACGATTAATGTCAAACTCGATGCATAGCGGCAGCGTCAAACGTCCATAATGTCGGCACATTTTCTAACAATAAATGTCAACTGTATAGTAATCCTGCACACAAAAAGAATACATACCGTCATATCTTTCCGCCTGCTCCGCTAATTTCGCCTTGTACACGTTATCATCTCTTTCTGACATGATGGATGAATTAGGATTTCACACCCCGTGAACAAGAACACTTCCTATGAACACGTAAGATGGCCGCGCCCGCCAACTCTATGGATGGCGCCTTAATACATTGAAAAGACTATTCTCCTCCGCGCTGCAAATGAGTCACTATAAGAAATAATATATATTGCAATTGAAGGAACATTTATTACAATAATTTTCATTAGCATGTAGTGAGAAATATTTTTCAGTGTAAATAAGTACAAGTATTACATATGCAGCATAAAAAGAATAAATACCAATTTATGCATGTGGTAACTGAAATTATGCAAATATAAGAATAAGATATTTTAACTATCAGAAAAATTTACTTTCTAGCAAGAAAAATTAAATCCTTTAATTTCTCCTTTTTTTTAATTGTATTTCCAAAATCCAAACTTTATGAGAAAGTTCTACTGATAGATGCAATTGATTGATTGATGCTGCTTGTACTGTAATAACCTCTTATGCTATCATCAATAAACATGAAACTACTTGTAACTAAAGAAAAGCAAATTCTACGTAGTGAAAAATAATTAAAATTGACTTCATGCACAACGAAGTGACAAAAATCATTAAAATATGTTAAAATCTTGCCAAATTTCAAGGTTCCGCCATAGCCGTGATCGTCTAGTGGTTAGGACATTGCGTTGTGGCCGCAATAACCCAGGTTCGAATCCTGGTCACGGCAGTGACTTCGTCACTGACACGGCACGGACGTTTTTTTTGGTCCTTGAAGTAGCCCTTTTATTAGATTTTGATTTTCTCTACGGTATTTGATCGCTGGGAAATTTTTTTACCGTTATAAACTTTTTACCAGCCGCTAATTTAATTTTTTTTAATACTGCTTTTTCCTATAAAGTTTTGATGCACATATTATTGAATTCCCGGGTTACATTTCGATCTTCAGATTTAATAGGAACTAGAGAGGAGGCAACAGATAGGAGGAATACAAAAAGTAGCAATTAGGTACTGGTGACTTTATAAAAATGGTTTAGTAAGTTATAGGAAATTATATGAACAGTATTAGTGGAAAAAATAAATTGGTAAACTATTTTAAGATTTAAAAAGGAAAATTCATGTAGCTGTAGGTACGTTAGGCCCAGAAATTCCAAGAGATCGAGTACGTATCCGATTTGAGGCCGTAAATTTACTTACAGGTAAAAATATTATTACACTTTTGTTTTGTACAAACGTCTACATTGAGTGCATCCCATGTTTACACTACCCCCAGGCTAACCTAGCCCTTACACCAAAGAAAGTCACGCAGGTCTCCCCATGCCCCAATACTTAAGCCAGTGATTACTAGCTATTATTTTCCTCAAAATGTAACTAATTTTTCCAGAAAGGAGTCCGAGATTTGGTTTTTTTCTGAATTGGCAATCATGTTTACCCCTGTTATTTCTAATTAAAATCTCACCTCCCCTCACCTTGTACCCTCTCTCGCTCTTATCTGTCCTCCTGATCCAATTTACTTCCTGGTCCAATGTGCTTCACATTTATTTAAATAGTGGTCATTTATGGAAATGACTACTTTTGTGCTGGCTGGGATTCTTCAGATCAAGACCAATTTTTTTTATTAGTTCTCCATCCCAAAGAGATTCCAGCCCATTGAAATCCAATCCCCCAACACCTGAAGAAAGAACGGATGTTTTCCCGTTATATTGAGTTGGTAAAGGCTATTCGGGTTCTCCACTGGGTCACTCTCTGCATTTCTGCCTAAGAGTGCATGCAGAGAGAGAGCATCCAGAGAGTGACCCGGTGGAGAACCCAAAAAGCCTTCACCCCCAACACCTTTTTAATGGGAATGATGAAATATGTAAGCATGCTTCAATCAAGGACTAATTTCTTCACTTATGATAAGCAATTAATTTTCTTATAATATTATTGTTTATTAATTTGTTTTCAATAAATTATTCAATAAGTGTATGGTCAGAAGAACTCATTTTATTGAATGCATTTAGAGTAACATTTACAGAGTAATTTTTATTGCATGTCAGGAGGTTATGGTAGCCCAGTGGGTAGAGAGCTTGGTTACTGAACTGGGGTGATCACCTCCAGCTAAGCCCAAGCAAAGAGTGATTTTCTTCATATGTACCAGATATTCCTGGGGAAACTGCAGGCAGCACAGGGAAAGGAATTTCCCCCCCTACTTGGAATGTCTGAATTTTTGCACATTGTTGGACATGCCTCCTCCTCTTCCCCAACCAAAGATTTGAAACTGTTATTAACACAGCTACAATTGGTGATAGGAAAAGTGTTGAAAGAGTCACACTGATTTTCATAGCCGCATTCATAATTCAACCAGCCAAGCCATAAACACAACACAGAAGTGAAGGGAAGAAGAAAAATGGTTCAAAATTCCCAGCGGTTCCACCCATTGGGGTTTAAATTCACCCGTCCAGATTGCACAATTGTCCAAAAGTGCCATAAGCACTCATTGCGTGACAAACACTCTACCTTCCCATGTCTCCCTCCTCTCCCACACCACATTCCATAACCACCTGCCCACGAGAAGGGGCACGTCATCCCTACCTCCTCCACCCCACCCCATTAGGGTCATGCAAACATGCCATTCTCACCGGAAGACAGTCTTCTACCCTGCAAGCCACCACAAGGGAGTGTAGCAGGGGGTGAGCCACCACCAAACATTCACATGCACTCCCAAATGCAAATGTTAGGAGACACATATTACACTCAGAACGAAACATGCAAAATAGAATAACAGATCATCATGCAGGATTCTGTTAGACTGCTCACTATAAACATGCATGAAAACAACTACACATCATGCATCATCAGTCATGCATGACAATGCTCTCAAAATATCAGGAGATGTTGATAACAGAAATAACAAAGGGGAAAGGACAAATGAATATTTTGCACACTCAGTGTGATGGTCCATCAAATTAGAAGTCCCTCCAATAGGGGAAAGGTTCCCGTTTTGGCCTTGCATTTTATATGATGCCATTTTTAGTTATTTTACATGCAGGTTGCTTATATGTAGTTTGGTATTGTCCCCGCAAGATGTGAATGGTGTTTTTCCATGAATGTTTTGTATGCAAGTGGTTTCCTTCTGTGTGGTTAATTTCTGAGCTTTGCACATGGGAGTGCATTTACGGTGATGGACCTGCACCACACACCCTTGCAAGGTAATACACTCAAGTAGAAAACAAGAAGACGTGACTAAAACAGAATATCATATCATAATGACAACTTTACTCCTTGCTTCTCACCAAGTTACTGATAACCTCTCATCATAGCAACAATAAATAATAGCAAACCCATTTCCCATGTAACAGGGGGAATGGGTTTGCGTCCTCAAGGGTCTTTGTTAAGACCAATTTTATTTATATTATATATAAATGACTTACCAAATATTTTACCTAGTATATCTAATGTTTTTCCTATACTTTATGCTGATGACACAAATATCATCATATCCGCTACAACCTTGGATACCTTAACATCCAGTTGTAGTAAGGGCACCCAATTCTTTGCTAATTGGTCCAGTCAAAACTCCCTAAAACTCAATATTGACAAATCTCAACTTATCTATTTTGACAGCAAAAATAAAGCTCCAGTACATGTATCAGACGATGTTTATGGCAACGGTATCCCACAGAGCAATAATACAAAATTCCTTGGTGTAAAACTAGACCATCGAATTGCTTGGGATGAACAGATTTGGAACTTACAGAAGAGGCTAAGCTCCATATGCTTTCTCATCAGGTCCATCAAAAATACTGTAACCACGAATGTTTTGATGACAATGTATTTTGGTGAATTCTACTCTCTTATAACACAGGGTATTTTGTTTTGGAGAACTACACCCCATGCTGAAGTAATTTTTAAAAGCCAAAAAAAGGTGATAAGACTAATATGTCAGACAAAATATAATGCATCATGTCGGCCTCTGTTTAGAAGGCTATCTGTACTACCTCTTCCTTGTGTCTGTATTTATCTAGTCATTATTAGTGCTAAAAGAAACATGTCACTATACAATAGCAATTTAGAACAACATGGTCATAACACCCAGATTTGTAAAAACTTACAAAAAACTATGTGAGAACCTTAAATGCAGCTCATGGTCCCAAGACCAAGGGCTTAGTACTATATAATAAACTATAAAACAACATGAGATCGATAAAATGTATGTCAACATTTAAAAGAAAATTGTATGATTACCTTCAAGGTAAATGTTTTATAGTGTGCATGAGTTTCTTAAATGTGATAAGAAATAAGAATATATGCCATGTATTTTCAATTTATGAGTATTCCTTGACGTGCCTTATATTTGTATATACACAAATCGTTGGACAAATAAAAATCAATCAATCAACAGCAATTGATTATAAGTGGAATGTTGATGTCTCATTGTGTATTATGTCTTTGTGTATTGAATAGCTTTTTGCTAAAACAAATATTATTATTATTATTAATTACTACTACTGAAATAACATGACATTTGAAAAGCAGAAAGGAAACTCTCAAAATACCTTCAGAGCATTTAATCTCTTGTGCAAAATACTCCAACTAACTAATAAATATAAAATAATAATATAATATAACGAATAATAAAAAATAACTCCCAACACATATAAATGTACGAGAAAGAAGGAAGTCTTGGCGTTCAGGTTCAAGGTTTATTTTAATGATTCCTTCATAAAAATGACAAGTTTCAATGAAGAGTGAGGTCTCCGACACACAATTGTACAATTTTTAATCTCATGGATAGAATATAGCATAATACCCTTTTAATTGTTGGCCATCCAAAAATACATTCACTTTGACAATACCTATACTCAAATGGATTCAAAAATTAAAGTTTCCTATAAGTAAATGAAATACTAATATAATAATAATTGATCTTTATTGGGGCGAGATTGAGATAAAAAGTCCCTTCTTCCACCCAAATCAAATGGTTTATTCAAAACGATTATTTTCACCATCAGATGTGCATAAAAATAAAACTAACATGAAATAAAGACTATCTTCAAATAGAAGGATGTATTTATAAATGAGTTTTTCTATTATTTTGTATTGACAGCATACATATGCAATTGGGTGAAAGGAAAAGTGTCTGTCAAAAGTGACCAAAGCACAAGATAAGGCCTGGCAATTATTGGATGGTGAATGTGTTTGATTTCAGGGTTAGCAATCAAAGTAAATACTGGTAGCATACCTAGATTGATAGCATGACAAATATTGAAGGACAGTTGCCATTTCATCATTAATTTCTTACAAGTAACAAGGTATCCCTTACTGATCACTATCTTAATCAAACTCTTTCTGAAGCACTGGAGGAAATAAGAAATTACATTAAGGTCTTATTTACATTGAAGGGAAAATCCTGACTTCTACCTCCATGTGGTAGAGAGGGTGCAGCAATGGGAACCATCAGTCAACGGAAGAAGGGAGGGACCAAGAGGATCTCCCAACAGGATGAGGAGACTCACTCAATGGAGTGCCAATGGTATCATCTGAGGACAGATAATAATAATATATATTTCAAATCCAGAGGGTCATATGTATACGACAGATATTGTCAAAAATAAAATACAAGCATAGCTACATATGCTCAAAAATTATGGACAAAGAGAAAGCAAAGCATTAAAGATCCACTTTGTATCTTTAGTAGTGGCTGGATTGATTGATCTTCCATAAATTGATCCGGAAACAAAATGAAAGACCCACCATAGAATCTCCAGGTGGTGGGGCTAGGTTCCAGTCTCTCCACATGTAGCAAAAAGGACAGATGGAGTTAACCCTTTTGTGCCAGAAACCTAAACTGGTATGCAGTTCCTGCATATGAGTGTTCAACAAAATAAAGGAAAATGACCAAAAAAAAAGTTCGTCCATACTGAGGGGGATGAATCTGAACGCCTGATAAATTGGTCGTTTGGCATGAAAGGGTTAAAATTGAAATGTGATAGGTGCAATCATTATTACAATGTAGAAAATAATGCAGTAAAAAGCAGCACTGTTCCACAGATTATTTTTTTTTATTGTAACACGTTTCAGCTGCTAGGCCATCATCAGAATAAACAGACCTGATGATGGTCTAGCAGCCAATTCACATTGCAATAAAAAAATATGTAATAATTTTATCAACTAATATATAATTTTTACTGCATTATTAATATGTATTTCCACTATATCTCACCGAACTCGGTTACTTTCACAATATAGAAAGTTGGAAAATGTGAAGTGAGAAAGACTTGAAACAACACCTTGAAAATTTGAGCTTATGCTTTGTAGATATAGAGAAGGCTTTTCATACTAGAGAACAGATGGACATACTGAAGAAAAGATTGATAATTATATTAAAGGAAATGGGAGATCAGATTGGAGGGACAGGAGGATGTTACGAAACTTATCCTTGTGCCAAAAGGCAGCTATGGGAATACAACACAGGAGAATGGAATGGTTCGTCGTAGGTCAAGAAGTGAGATAGGGACATTGGTTACAGACAACTGACCTAAACACACAAGTGGTACAGATGGCTCCAGAATGCTGGTGAGGAATCGATGGATTGAACATTGGTGGGAGTGGAGAGTGGAATGAATACTCTGGAATTGCTGTTGACATGGTTACCATGGCAGCAAAGTATATAAGCTCATCCGAGGGCAACATTGAAACAGCTGGAGGGCATGGAAGCAATACATGGACTGAAAAAAAATCAAAAGAAGACAAAAGCACTGAAAGTAAAAGAAGCTAAATTGATGGAAGTGTATATTAAAGATGGCAAAATGGAGCAGGTGGAAAAGTGCGAGCATCTAAGTGTGGAGTTGATGGTGGTCTGGAGGAGAGAAGAGTGAAGTGAGAGAGTGAGAATGGCAAAGAAAGCATTTGGGAATTTGGGGGAGATGTGTACGCAGAAAGTAATAATGTAAGTATTGCCACATGGAAAAGACGAAGATCGAAACCTTCAAGATGTGGGTTTGGAGGAGAATGTAAGACATCACATGGGTGGATAAATAAAGAAGTATTTATGACAATAAATGAGTGGAGAACAAACATGATGATAGATTTTAACAAACAGAAAAATAATTTGATTGTAAAAATAATTTGACGCATAAAAAGTAATTAATGAGGGATGTGATGGAAGATAATATTAATAGCAATGCTGTATTTTTTTATTAAGGTGAAATTAGGACCATGTGTTCCTCTCTTACTCTTATGACACTAAAGTATAGCACTAAAAATAAACTGATCTTACATATGCACCATCATGAACAGTCACTAACATTTAACAGACACTAAATATAGGAAATAGTTTCCGGCGTGACTTTGTGGAACTGCTTCATGATTAAATGAGACACAAACTATGAAATTCCACATAAAATGGAAAATTTTGAAATTGAAACTTTGAAATTCCACAAAAAAATTTTATGTGGAATTTCAAAGTTTGTGTCTCATTAAATCATTTAACAGACCTTTGGCAATGGTCACTCGCCTGTATGATCACCTACCTAAGAAAATCAAGGAAATTGAAAATGAAAATATACTTGAAAAATTGAATACCAACTTGATTGACCTGTGCAGCTATAGTGTAAATGAATTCCTCGATATAAAAAAGAAATTTTGCATTTTATGTAGACATCAGACCTGTGAAACAAATGATGAATCCCATATCAATCTAAAAAATATTTTATTTTTGTACATCAGAAGATTGATTAATAAAAGTATTATTATTCTTAAATCTAACCTTTTCAAATCCATGATTAAAACATGCCCATTAGGTGGTACTCGAACCGGCGACCTTTGGGCTAGGAAGCAGACACCCTTACCCACCACTCTAACCTGCTCAGCCAAGTAAAGATAATGATAATTATGATGATGTCTTTTTTGTTCAGGAAAAATTAGGACATCTCTTACATTTAATGATTTTTTGAAAAACTTCAATTAAAAAGATACTGTGAATAGAAAAGTAAATAAAGGAGGGTGTGATTCCACCTCAGGAATGGAAATCATTATGGAAGACTGAAGAGAAGAAGGGGAGAGAGAGAGAGATTGGATAGGGAGGACAGCAGAAGGAACAGCTCCCAAGGTCCTGCAAAAGCAGATGGCCTATAATGAAGATGATGATTAATAACAAAATTTTCCACTTAAATAGTAATGCCTCTTAGTGGTATCTGTGTGGAACACCTCTGTAGAAAAAATTCTAGTTGAATCTAGTCGCCTCTCAAATTGATGTAACCAGAAGCAGGTGGCAGAAAATGAATTTAAATTGTAACCCCTTTGAAGTATGCTGACAGCATAACACAAAGTAATTGGTTTGAACTATAGAAACAATTATTTGCTGCTAGATATGGAATCAACAAGATTGAACTTGGAAATATTTCAACTGGAAGTTAAGGGATTCAAACAGATTGGTTTCCATCGCATTCTTCCAGTTGAATGTGTTGAAAAGAGGCCATAAATCAGTTGAATATAGTTGTATTCCAGCAAGCTGGTTGGGTCTGGTTGAGTCTGCTCTAGTTGGATTGAATTAGGATCAACTGGAATTATCAGTAGTGACTACAATAGACTCAGTGTCCAATCCAGACAGTAGAAATCTAAAAAGATGACTGAGGAAATAACTTAAATCGCGAGTGATTGGTGGAAAATGGTGTAATCTATGCCAAACCAATTAGACCTGCATGACTGCCCACACATTCTTTTCTTGATTGCAAAAATTATGGTTGGATACTATTTTGCATTGTCATTTAATAAGGTTGTGATAACTCGGTGGGTAAAGCATTTGGCTACTGTACAGAGCATCTGGGTCTAAGATTCAGTAATGGCTATGGACACCTCCAGCTAGAACTCAAGTTTAGTTATTTTCTGGGGGTACCACCATATCGTCC
>WURS02000013.1:13714619-13742630 GCA_011762765.2 Rhinocypha anisoptera | reverse complement strand
TGAGGGTCATTTTGAATTATCCTCCGTCCTGCCCCCTTCTTTATTCTCTCACTCATACACACTGGAGTAGAGGCAAACAGTGTTGCCAGTTTTCCTCACACCGGTGCAGGGAAATTAACATAACATATCAATATTAATAAACTTCTTCAGTGGCATGTTTAACATGGAAATCTACATATAATGCCCTATGTTGACATTCAAACATAAGCGTGCAAAACCGAGAGAGAGAGAGAACCGAAACGACAAGAGCTGGCAACAACTATGATGAAGTGAGGCTGGTAGGGGAGGCACGGTAGGGGAAGGAAGGAGCTCAGAGTGGGGGTAGCCCAGGACAGAGAGGGGATGCACAGATATTTTTGTGCAGGACCATTTCAACGTAGCCACCATCAAAATATGTATCCTAAGAATCTATCCTGGGCCCCATATTTTTACTTGTACTTATCAACAATCTTCCATCTTAAATTAATACTGTTCCTGTGCTTGTGTATGCTGATGATGTAATGCACCTAATCTTCTACGCAAGATATGAAACACAACACAGTTCTAATAAATATAAGCCATATATCTAAATGATAACCTAGTCTTGATGCATCAACTTCCAGTCTATTCCTCAAAGAAAATAGTTTCTAGCATTCTTTTTACACTGGATGGCCGCACCCTTTAAGTTCTTCCACAAATTACTAGGATTAAAGTTAACGATGACAGGGTTCACTTCATGAAAGTTTTGTCTATCCATGACAACAAATGTGGTTTCTGTATCATGGTGAAACGTATTGTCACAAAATACTCAGCATGGATATTCTAAAAATATTTTACTACGGTTTAATTCGCTCGTGTATTTCATGTGGTATTGTGACATAGGCGGTTTCCCTCCCACTAAATTAAACAATTTATATATCATCCAAAATAAAGTAATTAGATCTCTGTGAAATAATCATTTCAGAGCCCACTGCAAACCACTATTCCAAAGATCATATGTATTAATTGTTCCCCATCTTTATATATTCCATTCTGTAAACTTTGTAAAAAAAAGAATATGGCATTATTCCAAAATATAATTACTCTACACACTTGTGATACTAGGGGAAGGAATGATCTTCACGCATTTTCAGCCAGTGTGTCAATGATGTCTAATGGACTCTATGTGCGTAGAAAAAAAATTTTTTTAATTACCAAATAGTATAAAAAATATTACCTATCTACCTCTCTCAAAACAAAAAAAAAAGAATTCTACTGTTCCTAAATGACAATATTTTTTGTATATGATATTCTATGATTGTAATCGAATACTGTAAATTCCTGCTGAATATAACTGCATTAGAGTGATATATAATCTGTACATCTATAACCTTCATGTGCCTTATACAATGGCTGCTTGTTGGTTATTAAATGTAATGAACTTGACTTATTGTCAACTGGGAAAATAAAATTATTATTATTATTGTTGCCACACCCCTCTCAGTCTACTAAGCACGCTTATACGTCATCAACTGAATTACGGAAGGTGGTTTGGGGTCACTCGATCCAGATTACACATCTCAGGCTCCAAAAATGGGCAATAGGGACACTTGGCAACATCCCTGGAAAAAGTGGCAGCTGGAGGGTCGATTTCAAAGACGTGAACATTCTCACCTCGCTCCTATCTTACAGTTCTCTTTGTTTGTTGGCACAAAAGTCTGATATTGAAAAAAATGGTCAAGTGCACAAATACAATGCCATGAGAGTCTCTATAGAGTAAAAACCATCCCCTTGCTGGTATGAAACTTGTAAATCATCCATGAAGGAGAATCTGAGGGGAAATTACTCCATTGTTCCAATATAAACTTCATCACAGCTTAATGGTTGGTGAGACATATTATTCGATCGATGAATTCATGTCTATATCTAGAGGAGACTGATATTGTATGTACTGTCATACATATGAACAATATTTATTTACTCGTTCTACACATGTAACTAGCACATCCCAGAAACAATAAAAATATTATCATTGCCATCATCGTAAGAGCTCCAATGAGTTAATACTTGAAAGTTTATGTTAAAATTCTTTTCTTTTTTCAATCCATAAATCTTAATCCGATGAAATTAAATTGCATTAATGGTATTTAGTTTAGGAATACATAGGAAGTACGTCTATAGCTTATGCAATGGCACTGTAAATGAATTGTGATGGACAATGTAAGAAATTTTCACACAATTTCAAGGAAGTGCATTATGAATAAATAATTTTTTTTAATCACCAACCAAAACACTTACAGTGGCGAAACAAGAACAGTGGAAGGAGAAATTATAAAAAATTGTAATGTGACGGACATTCAATAATAAATAGTGACTCTGCTCAAACACAGAAATATCTCTTAAGTAGCTCCAGCAGGTACTCGAAATGAAACTCCGGTTTTAGGATTTTTTCAAGAATGAATTTTAACTAAAATACAGTAAAAAGAGGTACTGAAGAATTCAAAAGAAATGAGGCACCATACGGGCATTAATTAATCTTTGGTACAAATCCCAACCGTCAGTGAATTTCGATTGCACTCATGTTTAACCCACAAGAAAATGCATAATTATAAGTAAAGTCAAGCAAGTAACGTTGCACTACTCTTCTACGCAAAATAAATCAATATTTTCGAAAATTTAATGATTGTGTAACTAATTGATACAAATGATGACAATCTTACAACTGTAACACACCTTAGACAAAACTTCTAACGCATCATTAATGTTGATCCTCTGCATTCTGCCTCCGACGTCAAACTCAACCATCTTCTGCGCCTCCGCGTAGGTGAGTCCTTCGCGAACTGGTGAGGCACCAACATCTGGTGTAGTGGGAAACTTAGGACGAGCTCCATCTGCTCGGGGAGTTTTACTTTTCTTTCTTGCAGGAGCTGAAAATTATCCTTGATGTTACTAACCACCAAAAATAAAACACTGCCAAGGTAAACTACCCAGACTATGCCATACAGGAAACTCTATCAGCCACCTGCAGCACTTTGACATGACAGGAAGTTACCTGAATTCGAAGGGGGGTTTGACTCTTCTCCATCATGGTTAAAATTATAAAGGTGGTATTGAAGACCACAAATACTTTTATACACTTTGTCGCAAGTTTGAACTGGGCAATCATAAGGTGGTTTTGATTGTCTCAGCTTCTTACAAAACTGATAAATATCAAAATCCAATCCCATCGTTTTTCAAATTCACCGAGTGAGCATTCGTAATAAAAAATAACAACTAATACAGTAAAATAAAGAAAATCATGAAGTAAAGTAAAAATAAAATAAGGCCTTCCTTCACTTACACATCTCCTATTTATTGAAGAAACCCGAAAACGTCCAAGGCACCACAGCCAACACTTAACATTACTTTAAGTCAAAACAAAAACAAAACATGTTCAGGCACTAAATCAACGACAAATGGACTCATGCCTGTTCTGAGTACCAATTTCAAATTTCAAACAACTTTAGAGTGATGAAAACTTCGAATAATGCAAAGTCCCATTGCTAAATACACCCAAATCCACTTTGAGTAAGTCAAATTCGGAAACTGTTGTTATGGCTACACCGCTCCCTACAGAAAGCGACTTGACTCAAAAAGAAAGACAACTGAAATTCGTTACAATGTTGCCAAAAGAAAGATCGATTTTTACTAGATTTGGTGGAATTAGGTGGAAACGTTTGAAAAATCTTTGAAACGATTTTGTATAAGACAAAGAAAGAGTAATTCCTATGAGGACAAATAGTGAAAATAAAGTTTTAATAGTCATTACGACTTTATTGTTCGTTGAATAAGCCGGGTTTATCGCTACAAAATTTGCTACAGCTAATTTTAATATTCGTTGTTTGCTGCGTTAGGGTTATATAATTTCATTATTTTTTTCTCCAGAATAATTAATGTGGTGATAAGAATTATTCAACTGGCTCTAAACGGGGCATACTACATTATTATAACCCCGACTTGCGGGTCAAATCCATTCCGCGGACTCTGGTAATGAAAATGGATTGATTGTGTTAACTCGCTAAATACACAGTATTCATTTGCAGCACCTGTAATCTCGTTAATATTTACCTTTATCCCATGTGGTATACTTGTGTGGTTTTATTTATCTTAAAACAAATATTTTGTTTATGAAGTCCTTTAAAGACTTAATTCTAGCTCCAACACGAAATTTAATGTACGTAAAGAAAAATTGCTGGAAGGAAATTTATGTTAGCCCTTTTGCTAGGTTAATATGCAAGGACTTGGAAAACATTGGCTGATATCTCACTTATCAAATCACCGAAGTAAAATTTTTGAAGTGAGATGCGGCGAGTTATGTCGGTTTAATAAAAAACAAATCAGGTCCATGCATAGTGATGATATTCACTATCCCGAGTTTTATCTTAACGAAGCTTCGCTTTATGTCCACTGGCCTTATTGTAGGAAGAGATGTCATTTCTGTAACTTTAATAAATACATTGATGATAACGTTAACCACGAAAGAATGCGTAACTGCTTAGTCAGGGAGGCAAAGACTGTCATTAGAGAAACTGCAGTTAAAAGGATTAATTCTGTGTTTTTTGGAGGTGGAACGCCAAACTTAGCAGAACCAGCAACGATTGAGGTAAGAAGTCGACGTCGAAGGCATTAATTGAATGATTTTTACGAGGTCCATCACGATAGCGTACATTGCTATATGACCATAATATATTTTTAGGCTGTACTAAAAGCTGTCTCTGATACGACTGAGTTAGTTCCTGGAGCTGAAATAACAATGGAAACCAACCCGATCGGAGTTGGTTCACATAAATTGGAAGATTTTAAAGCTGCTGGCATAAATAGAGTTTCAATTGGAGTTCAAGTAAAAAAGTTTCTTTTGTTGGCAACTGTCTTAAATTTTTGGTCAAGTATTTATATGATTTCATTTTATTTGTAGGCCTTAGATGACAGTAGTTTGAAACTGCTAGGAAGAGACCACTCTGTTCAAGACGCCTTGAAAACTTTGGATATTGCTAAAATGGTTTTCCCTCGACGCACATCTGTGGATATTATTTATGGCTTACCTGGTCAATCATTAAACTCTTGGTGTACAACACTATGTCAACTAATTCCCCTCTTAGATGATCATGTGTCTGTTTACCAGTTAACTTTAGAAAGGGGGACTAAGTTGTTCAAAATGTGTGAAGAGGGAAGATTAGATGTTCCAAAAGAGGATGTATTGGCTGATATGTATGATGTTAATTTGGAAAAGCTTCAGTCTTCTGGTTTTGGTGCATATGAGATATCCAACTTCTCCAGAAGTTTGGAAGCTCGATCAACACACAATCAAGCTTATTGGCAAGGGAAACAGTACATTGGAATTGGGCCTGGAGCTCATAGTAGATTCGTTCCCCTATGCCGAAATGGGTCAAGCAAAGATTCATTCTCAGTGGTAAGTCACTCCGTCTAGAGACTTAAGTCATGATTATAGACAATTGTCTTTTTGATTACACCTTTTAATTTGGGAAACCAAAATGAACACATACTAAGTCTGCTGGATTGTAATGAATTTTTCAATAAAACTGTACATTGGCAGGGCAGAGGCCTAATGGGTTTACCTTTTCTCGGCTAGTTAGACGGTCCTGCGAATTAAAGTATCAGTTTTAATGTCAGACGCTACTAAACCCGGCTATAAATTGCAAGTGAGCTTCATCTCGGAAATAATAGATATCACATTAAGGGGCATGGGTTACCAAAATTTGAAAAATGATTGCCATAGCACTTTAGTCCTGATACGGATGAAATAAGTGCTTAAAGACATGACAAGCCTTGGGTTAATTACACAGGTGGTTTTTTAATAATCAATTTTTTTTCTAATGCACAGGTTAAGAGAAGAAACTTTGGTACTTCAATTCATGTAGGTTATTTGCATGATATTTTTAGCAGTAAAACTCAAAATTATATCAGCGTATGGTTTTTAATTCAGGTAGTGCAACAAAAAATGGGTGACTTTATCATCATCATGGTTTATTAATCTGATAACTGGATTGCAGCAGCTATCCAATATTTAATGTCATTTTTCCATCTCTTTTTAACAATAGTCTTGCATTATTTCCATCAGCTATTTCTCATAGTCTTTGAGAGACTTGATAGTTAACCTTAGCCATCCTTTTGTTTTTCTCTAATATAATACCTTATGGGGTTCCTGAAAATAGTTTCCACTTGACTAACATGCCTTAAGGTGAAACAAATTAGTTTCCCTCCACTTCATGTAAGTGTTTCCCTTTTCGCTTGTTCTTGAAAGTACTTAAAGGTTTTTTTGGTCTCCATCTTATTGTAATAATTCTTGTGTAGTACCATGTATTGATTGCTTCCTGTATTTACTAATTCACATATTGCTCTTCAGGCTTCCACGACATCGCTTTAATTAAAGTTGCATCCTTTTTTCAGGTTATTTTGTCGCATTAAATGTTGTTTTAAAAAGACACCCAGTATCTCCACCTCCAGGATAGGAGGAGAAAATGGTTGACTTTTTAAAACAATATTTAATGTGACAAAATACCCCAAAAACAGGATGAACTTTAATTCACATATATTTATCTGTGGAAGATCAATTGTTGCCATGAAGATCATGGCAACAATTTTTACTCATTTTATTCCCTATGGTGCACTCTCAGTGAGTTAATCCCAAGTCAAAACTAAGAATATTTCCTTACCTTTTATCTTTGCTGTCACTACTGACTAAATGGCTCCATGAATTGTAGCTAGAGTGGACTTTAGTTTCACAAAAAAATATTTACAATCAAATTTTGTATACTGGCTGTTTATTTATTTATTTACGGGCAGTAAATCTATTACAGAAAAATTTCACAAGATGGCACTTACGATTAAAAACACATCAAAGAACAACATAAACTTTGCTTGTGCATAATAAATGAAAAATAAAGCAAGAGAGAAAAAGATTCATTAAGATACATTCAAAATGAACGTTTAATAGTGAATTCTGAGATTATTAAAGATACTTGTTCAACAGATGTTTGGCAGTAAATAAACTTACATTAAAAATATCAAAAGGGAACATATTTCCCCCCCTAAAAATCCTTACCATAGGACTGTTGTCCATGTAATTAGTCGGTAATGTAATTAGTTAGTAATTGTTCATGTATTATAAGATACTAAATTATTAATAATTTTATAGAGGAATAAAATATCTGATTGCATTTACATTATTATTATTTGTCTACTTTGTAGTGTTGCTTTATAGACCTCACAATATGAGAGGCCGTTACACAGAATCATATCATGGATAATTTATGGATGGTATAATATGATATATCTACCATATCCGAAGTTTGTGAATAGCAAGCAAATGTGTCTATCAAGTCAAGGTCATATCAATACATTAGGTCAAGGTGAATCATACGTGAGAGTCCCTTTCGCTGCTGTTGACTTTTAGTCATAGTCATAGTCATTTTTATTCATCCAAAAGGTTGCAGGCAACATAGACATCGTCAATAGTGTTCCTTGAATGTAGTATTCTGGCAATAACCCAATGCTGATAATTAATAATTTGGTTGAATAGTTTCAAGAACTACTGAAGTTCACAGTGTTTAATTTTTTACATGCATAATGTTGTTCAGAGTTTGATGCTGCTTGGATACCCACTTTTATGGATGTTGCGATCTCCTCTCATTTCCAGCAATGAAGCACACTAGACTACTAAAGCATACTAGCAATAAATTTGAACCAAAGTTAGATTTCACTTGTGAGACTACTGATATGGGAATAGAGCAGTTGCACAATTAAAAAAAAATTGGGCTGATAGATCGGCCCTAGGGCTGGCACTTTAAGGGTTAAAGAAATACACGGTAGTAACTTACTCTGTAGATATACTAATAACATCATATTGTATGTCAGCCTTTGTGTTTTTCATTGAAAAAGTTGTCAATATAAGTGCAAACTGAATAAATACACTGAGAAGGCCATCAAATGGTGGAATTCCATAATGAAACAAATAGAGACTGTAGCTTTTTATGTATTTCCACAGAAATTGTATGTTGAAATACATAAAAGCTACAGCCTCCACTGATGATTAGATATTCTTATGTTGTTTACTTAATTTATGAATACCAAAATATTATACAACTAATGCTTATTGATACAATTGTAAATGACTTTGAGCATTATACGATTGTTGAGTCATTTTTTCTTGTCTTTCTCAAAGATTGGTCATTACTGAAACTCTTCTTCCGTGACTTCTGTAAGGAAAGCATTGTTACTGAATAATAGAAGGCAGTAAATAATAACAGAGTCAACTGCTGAATGTAATCAAAGCCTTTTTGTCTGTGCCAAGGGAGATGGAGACCAGGGGACACGAGGAATGAGAGAAGCAAGGGTGCAAACCTTGGAGCCGGTGCCATGGATGAGGGAAGTCGAGTCGGTTGGTCATGGCACTCGACTGAGGAGGCAACAGAGGAAAAGGTTGTCACAAGAGTGCCACATGTGCATTCTCAGAGCGTTGTCCCTCAATTCCAAAATCATTTCCTCTCAGAACAGGGCAAAACACACATGCAAATGTACATTTAAATATTATAATGTTTTTAATAATTTTAATTGTAACTTTTCAAAAAATGTTAAATGTAAGAGAGGAACATGTGGTCCTAACTTGAATGAATTACAGGTAATCGACCAGTTAAGGCAAGTCTCAGATTAGATTTGCACCTCTACATCTTAACTTAATTCCTCTTCAAATCTGCACACCTCCCACCCCCTATCATTGTAGTTGAGTGATCATGGAAATCAGAATTAACGGAGAAGTCCTGCAGTGGGCCTTGATATACAGCACTGTTGGTAGAATGTAAATACACGGTAATGGGAATAGTTACAGATCAGTGAAAAATTGATTTGGAAGGTGAATCACATATATTGTTTACCATAAATAATTCATACGGTTCTTTTCTGCATTTTAAATATTTCAATGGAGATATGTGAAGACCCCCAAAGAATTATTCTATGCAAAATGCGTGAATGAAATAGTATAATTTCAGGAGAATTTTTCTGCTTGTTTTACCTGTCTAAGAAGGTAGCAGGTCCTACTAAGTCTGTGACGTAGAATGCTGATTTGGTGTTCCCATGAGAGATCCGTGCTTTGGTAGACACCAAGAAATTTATGATTTGGTACTTGCTCAATTTCTTATTAATTTTTTTCATTGGATTTCCCATTTCATTTTTGTTTTATGTAGAGCACACCATTTGCATTTTATTTCAGACTTTTGGCAAGTAGGGGAGCAGAAATAGGGGAGGAGAGAATAAAATTAATTTTTATATTTATTTATGCATTTTTAAAGGATGGTGAACTTTGCCTTTTCCACAGAAATATTTAGTTCACAACCAGTTTTGTTACAAAAGTAACATCGTCCTGATGATGTTACTCTTGCAACAAAACCATGAGTCGTATAATGAATATTTATGTGGAAAAAGCAAAGTTATTTTGCCACCCTTTTAAAACCATGGAGGCCCACAGAATAGAAAATAAAAGTCTCTTTTATCCATATCATTCACAAAAAGCCACTGCAAAGTGTTATTGAGCACCAAGCCGTTGAATGTGCACTTTTTTTGGTTCAGGGAGGTGCTGGGTGAGCTTCTGGCCATCGGTCTACGCACGGCAGAGGGAGTAACGGAAGAGAACTGGAGATCGCTAACGGAGTTGGCACCAACACCATCAGAGTGCTTTGCGGAGCATCCCCGATTGGCCTGGCTCTTTGACGGCGACCTCTTAGAGATCTCAGCGGCTTCAAATGCCATCAGAGCCACTCGACGTGGTTGGAAAGTTTTGGATCACATTGTCCCTCATTTGCTCGATGAACTGGAAGGTGCTTTGATTGAAAGGGGGATGTGATTGTGTTGGAATTTTCCTCCAGGGAGCTAGGCACTGATTTCATTTCTGTACCAACTGTTGTCCAGGTCAGGTGAAAACCTCATGTGATATCGGGAGATGGGATACTGTACTTAGCTGAGTGCATCTGAAGCTGCTTATGGTGGGACATAATAGTTCTCAAAATTCTGTAAATTTATTCTTCAGATTGAAGATTAATTCATGGTTCCACATTTGGAATAAAAAAAAGTATTTTCAAGACTGGTCAATAAAAGTGGAACACCTTAATTTGAGTGTTAGTCAGTGATTTTTGTACCATTGTATATATTGATAATGTGTGTATAATGTAACCCATTAAATTATATTTATAAATTTTTTATATAGAAATAAATAAACATTATAAATACTCGAATTATGAACATATGCACGTGATTATATGCATCACGGATGCCACTAAACCAGCCCAGTCTTTAAATCTAGCGACAAAAGCACCACATACCCCTACTGGCAGGGGTATAGCCGGGAGAACAGGGTGTGATAGGCACTAAATTTGGGACTACAAGTTGAAACATAGTTTTGGAGGTTCTATGAACTTAATCTTTCTTCTAACCTTCCATTTCAATTCTTTTAAATCTTTCCTCTTGCTCTGAAGAGCCTGATTGTGCTGACCAGACTTGAGGCCAAATGCTGGATGTATTAACAGACATAAAAGATAAAATTGATTTACTGAAAAAGATGTTTTGAAGTTAGAAGAAAGAAAATTAATGTTTTTCGTAAGGTTAAAATTTACAATAATAATAGACTACAAAGAATATGGAAGGTTGGTTACCTCATGCTTATGCTGCTCAAACCACCGAGACCAACAATGAGAGATGCCAGCATGCATGCAAACATATATACGCTGCCTCTCATTAAAAAAAAAAATTACTCCCCATGTTTCATAAGTCTTCTAAGCACAGCGTTAAATGGGATGTGCCCACTTCAATAAATGGCATCTCCGCAGTACATTTTCATTTAAGCTATCTCATTGCCTGTTTATCAGTTTGGTTTTTCTGAGTGGTAAGTAACTGCATGACACTTCCAATAAAGGTTTGTCTTATTAGTTATTATTATGCTGCATGCACATGTATGATTCACTGGATGTACTCAGTGATGCCAGAATCACCATGATTCAGACAGTCAGTGATAGGATCAATCAATCCTATCACCCCATTCAGGAGAGCCAGGGGATTGACTCAAGAGAGATATCCAAACAAGATTACGAGTAAATAATGCTCATGGGTGGTCAAATGCTATATTAGGTCCCAAGTGTATTGATCAGAGAAAACTATCTGTTAGATGTCTTAGGCGGACGTCCACCCAATAAACCTTAGACGGAGTTACGTTGGAATTTTAATTCCTTGTGCAACCATCTTACCATTAATCAGGATTTGATCCCCTCTTGCCAAACTAGACCACTCAAGCACACACAGTTAATGCAAATCTAACAACATATATTAAATTAGTTTTGTTGCTCTTACTGGACAAAAATGTTGATTTATAAGTAAATAATATGTACGTAAAATGGAAATCACTCCAAACATGGAAGGGATATGTGAAAATATTCATATGGAGCATGGCACTCGATGGATCAGAGACATGGACCATTAGAAACAGACCAAAGAAGAATAGAAGCCTTCAAAACATGGTGCTGGAGGAGAATTCTGATGATACCAAATGGACGGACAACATTAGGAAGGAGGAAGTGTACACAAAAGAGCAGAGGAAGGTAAGTCAACGTGGAGTACTATAAAGAATAGAAGAAGAATAAGGTGGACATAGGACACACACGCTAAGGTATAATGAGTTTGTGAAGAATATATAAGAAGGAAAAATAGAGGGGAAGGCCCTATGAGGAAGACAGAGGGACAAATATATATCAGGCAAATTATCAGAGATGATGTACCAAGGGGTGTAAGAGAGCAGTATATAGGAAAGGATGGAGGTGGCTGCAGTCAACCAATCTTTGGTTTGAAGTAATGATGATATCTAAAAAGGAGAAATTGACAATAATTACAAGGGTGACATAACTGCATGAGATGAAAGATCTGGAAGCACAATTCAAAACTAAATACAAGGAAGCCTAAAGATCATTTATATTTACTGAGAAATTAAGGGCTTAATATAATTTCTTGTAAAAATTAGAGCTTGAATATGTTCAGAAGAGGGGATAAGGTATTAATGCCTATGGAGACCAAAATATTTCACTTTGTGGGCCGCTTATTATAAGATATGTATTGTGAAGGCAAAAATTGCACAGAACTGTTTTATAGGCTATACAGCACATCAAACTAATGACCATTAGATATGGCAGAATTCACTCCACCTTTTGAAAATAGAGACAAATCACATATCTAGTGACCTGAATGGACTAGCTGGTAGAAGTGCATTTCCTTGCTTCTTTGGTGTTCTTGCTTCCTAAGTAACAGAATTCCTCCACCTGCTCAATTACTTCAGCCCCTAGCTTCATTTGATAATTCTTTGCGTTTATCTAGCTGTTGAAAATTATGCACGAGTCATTCTTGGTTATCCTCAAGTCGTATTTTTCATGTAAATAAGATTAATTAATGCGTGTGGGTTGAGTTTTTATTGTTGTTTCTACTTACTGCTAATTTATGTATGTAAATTGACTTTTATTCATCCTGTAGGTTACCTGCTGATCAATTTGTAATCAGTGCATTAATAATGCCAATACCTTTGGTGCTTTTTAGGATCTGATTAAGGCTTTTGACTCTTGAAGTTTGATAGAATAAAACACTACTATTCCACATAACAAAAAATAAAAATTAATCAAATATTAAATTAAATAGTTAGCAATTAAACTGTTCGCTTTTGACTCCATTGACCAAGATATTGCTTGCTACTGACCAAATCAGTACCAGCATGGAGTTACAGGTAATTTGAATAACTTGTAGAGGTACTTTTCTAAGTGACAGGATTCAGTTTGGGTCAACAAGTCTTCCTTATGTGATAATAATGCAATGCATGATAAACTTAATGTACTCAAAGGAGTTCCTCAAGTCTCCATTTTAGGCCTCTCTTCTTTATTTTGTAGCTAAATAACTTTTTATCTTAAGTTAACAATGGTGAAGCGGTTACCACAGACAAGCTGCTCAAAGTGGACATTTCATCAACAAGGCCACAAAAATCACCACACTGCGATCACATAGAGCTTCTTGAGAATCAAAAGATGTGTTACCCTTCGTCCATTTGAATGAATGAAACTATTTGGTTCATCAAAATTGCTTTTATTTACAGCTATAAAATATAATTAAAAGGTAATATATACATTCATTTATACAAAATTAAGAATGTAAATCGTTGTACCAGTCCACTTACATTTCATATCATGAGTACATACAGAGTGTGGTAACGTGCAATTTGCACTGAAATGACAATTATGATTCTTGAGTACATAGCACTCTCACACAAACATACACATCCATAAATTTGATGAATCATTATTTAATTGCAATGATTCCCTCCAAGAATCAAATACTTTTAATGTTAAGGATACAAAAGTCTACATCATACTCGACATATATTCCAAGTAAGCTTTCTATCTTTTATGTTGACTTTTACATTAACACGTATGTACAAAATTGGACTGCATGCTTTCAGCAATATATTAACCCTAGTTTTGTGCTGGAGGAAGTAGTCAAATTCACAGCCATCCTTAACAAGTGAAATATTTATTCACAGCCCCTTTGAGCCACACCAATGAAATGCCACGGAAATTTCTCATTTTTTTCTCCTAAAGTTGCACATGGCTTTTTACTTGAGTCTTTGAAACAAGCAGTTAATTCTCTTTAAAAAAAATCAAGTGAAGAGCATTGGGAAAGCCACACAAACTATAGTAAAATAATAAATAGGTTTATCCAACCAGTTAATACCTTTAACTGATAAACCAGTTAATTTTTTTTATGTGTGATACAAGTCTACTTCTTCAGACCATCACATCCAAATTAAATAAACACCCAGGAAAAAATTTAAGACACTTTTACTACTTGACCATTAAAATTAAAGGCATAACTTAGTTTCTCCACATAAATTCTATGCATTTTCCTTTTTGTGTGGAAAAACCAAGTTATGCCTTTTATTTTAATATGAAGCAGCTCAACAAGTTTCACTGGATTACAGTAACCATAACTACTTGGACATTAAACCAGAGACATGGTTAATGATTGAGAGACATGATCAAAAGAAAGTATGTTTACCAAATTTGATTTGGGAGTCCACTTCACATGAAAAGTGAAGCACACTTCTGCTAATCACTTTCTTTCAAGAGAAAGAAATCAAAAGAAAATATTTAAGTGATAGAAATTATGTTTTAGATTACAGTGGCTGGCATGTTATGAATCAACATTACTTTTCTTCAGCACCCAAAACACACTGGAACTAAATCGTTTTAGTGAACCACAAAGTCTGAAGTATAAAAACATTATTTTATGTTAACCTTCACATATTTTTTTTAATAGGACCTGATAGTATTTCTCAAGAGCATCAACTTAATTGGATCTTAAAAATTCCACAACTGGAAAATTCAAGTAGCAACCTATAAATGCATTACTCTTCTATGCAGATAGTTACACCCGTAAAAAAAACCTACTATAAAGGGTGTAATTAGCTCCTCTGCATTCCAGACTGCCTGCTACTTTTAAAATTTTAGCGTGGAGGTAGAGGGTGGATTCCTTGAACACGATAGAAAGTGCAAAATTGTACAATTACTTGGAAGCATATTAGAGGAAAGTTAAACGGGAGATTCTGATCCGCTGAGATGAAGTTGGCCCTTTGCAGTCATGAGAGTATAGTGGCTTAAAAAAGTGATTTGGTGAAAACACCGCTAATATCAATGTAAATTTTTCATGACTGCCAACGGCCAACATTCATTTGAAACAATGACACACACACACAAACAAACAAACAACACACACAGAATGGAATAGAATTTGTACAAGGTACATGCACATCAAAATAACAATAAATACACAATCCTGCCCTCCTCACTCCAGGAGAGAGAAAAAAAGTATAAGCAAAGTGACAGGATAAAAATAAATAGTTCTACTGAAACCTCCAAAACTCTTATAATCGAAGGAATGCAGCACGACCACTTCTGATGCATGTTGCACAAATAAAGGTATGTACACGGTGAAACGAATTCAATCCGACATCGTTACAGACAACTTACTTGACGGTCACACGTTATGAGTGCAGAGGATTCTTTTTTTTTTTCAAACTCTCCCAATGCATCTGTGTATGTACACCACACGGATCGTTCATAAGGAGTGTGAACGTGCAGTTGACATCCAAAATGAAACGAGACACTCTCTAACATTCTCTCTGGAGATGCCAGTGCTCGTTCGCTATGAAAAAAATTTACAATCTCACAATAGGATTACATCAAGGCCCAAATCATCGCAACTAATCCCATTAGAGATCTACTCGAGAGACGCTCATGGTTGTGCAGGTGACAGGGGCTTCCTCTTCCACCGACGCCCCATTTCCATAGTAACATGTCTCGATTAAGCCTCGGTTAATTATTTCCACCTAAAGAATCATTAGTCCACTGGAAATTTTCGGAAATTGATAGCAGGATGCATGAGATTATGAGTCATCACCACGTGCAACAAGGGTGGAATTGTGGTTGAATTCTAAGGCGGCACACAAAGCCTGCCAGGAGTGGACCGAGATGACCGATTCTATGCGAGTCCCGGCTTCATATAATTTCTTTAACTTTAACCGAACCACCACCACTGACAAAGTCCACCAGATTTGCCATGGGCAATATATTATCTTGACGACAGCACACATGATGAAGAGGGTAAGTCAGTGCAGGGCTAAAATGATTCCCTCCGAGTGTAACTCCTTGTTACACTTGCTTGTAGCATGACAACAAAATATCCATCATGGCACCAAAATGTTGCATAGCATGGAATCATTGGCACTGATGACGAAGCATGATGATGGAACGCTTCACTTTGTTGCATCTTTCGATGCACTGAAAATTCAACTGTGATGTTCACAGATTGTAAAGCCTTATTACAAACTCAAAACATCTCCCTCAAAAAAAAAAAAGGTTCGATATGCATACCTCTGCAATTCAAACTCCCATGATTAAAATTTTTCACGGTCCTATCATGCCGTAATACACCTATTTGTATCACTTTAATTCGAAATTTCCAAGAATTGAATTTCTTACTCTTGGCACTCGGAATTACGGAGGTTTGATGAATCTTACCTATACATTGACACAAAGCAACATTCTCCTCTGGTCTCTTGGGTGGAGATACAATGACATCAATGATGACCGACGGGAGTCCAGACACGATAACAACTAACACCCTGGAGTAAACAGCAACATGAATCAATGCCCTGATCACCAGATAATATTTTCACACCTCTCCACTGTTAAAGTCTATCAGAGAGACCATCATAATTAAATAATGAAATGCCCTGACCGTACCGGATTTGACGTAAAACAAATACCCGAACTTTGCATGACAAAGAGTGGTGACTCAACACCAACAGAGTATTTCTTGTCTGATGCTTGACTCTCTTGCCAAAGGAAGTATTGACAGGGGAGGGGAGGGAGGGGGGATACACTCTCAGAGGGAAATAATAAAGAAGACTACTCAATGGGTAGCCAGTTGTGTAGGAGGGGTTCAGCCGCTGGCCAAATTATCCTGGGTGAAAATTTCCAGGTGAAGCTTCCCTCCGAAAATTAGAGTGACAGGATTTTCTGGATATAAGAACCTTATGTTTCATGGGATACCACAGAAACACACGTTCACACTTTGTGAAAACAACATGTCACATGGAATTAGCTTGGCACAAATTTCACCTCAACTATTAGAACTAACATGGTGGGGAGGTTGATTGCTGTGGAAATGGAGATATGTATACTATTATGGTAGTTAAAGGGTCTTACTTTGCTTTGATAACAAAATAATAACACTGAAACTGTGTTCCTATGACTTGAAGGACTTCAGAGAAATACATTGTGATACGATACTGATGGAGGTGATGATGCCAAAAGTCTGTCAACTTCCTGGTCAAAAATTTTTATAAACTATATTTGTTTTACACAACGCTTCCAACTTCAAAGGGAAGATGAGATATATTTTCCCCTTCTGATACAACGATGACAATTGATAAATACTGCAGAATAAGACAAGTGAAGCTGTAAAGAACAGATATCCCAGAAAGTTATGGTGGAGGAGTTCACTAATATTTTTTTTCAGAAACGGATTTCTTTGAGTTTATCTTTCTCCTATACAACGGTTGGCCTGCAAGCATGACAACCTGTAGACGGTCCCCTTGCCGTCCCCAGACAAGGTGCATCTCACAACAATATGCCATCTATGTCAAGATTCTTGACGTAGTAGGTAGTACAAGATACCTATCAAAATTATGTACAGAAAGCAAACTACAAATCAAGGATAAAGAAATCAGAGCTCGCGTGAATTATACAGACAGAAGGGCATTCAGCTCCTTTTTTGTCTCAAACTCATTTCTAATTACATTCACTGCATGTTTTTTTTTAAATCCACTGTAAACATTGGTGGGAACAAAAGAATCAAATCAGTAGTGCAGTGATCACAAGACCAACTAAGTAGGCAAATGCTTCACCACATTTCAAAAACTTAAATTTACAAATAAATCAAAGAGCATATTGCTCGCATACCTGACCTTAGTGAGAAATTTTTTTCATGGTTCTGAATACTTACGATGGCGCTAACAAAATTGTAGCTAATTGTGACACATTTATTTAATACATATTTATACGTACATGTGTGTCTGCATATTTTATATATATAATTTGCACCGGCATGAGCCAATAATTTCATATTTGTCAGAAACGTGTATATCAGAGTATTTTCATCAAAATGCACCTTATTGTATGGCACTCAAAATATTATACCCCTTGAACCGAGGAATATTTAGGCTGCAACCTGAATTCTAGCTTAAGGAATGAATTCTCTTGATTAACTGTAAAGTCAGAGAACACTTAAAATTATGTACAGTGACATGCCTAAGCAAAACAGGGAAACTGAATTTAAAATGCACAGGGTGACATTACTAGACACAAAAAAATGTCAATATGAGCACAGTAAAGCATGAAAATGCATTCCTTCATCGCACGCTTAGATATGGCATTTCCCTTGCAAAAGACTAATGGCACAATCAACTAGCCTCTATGCTTACTTCAATATGACACACTGGCTGAGCATATGTCTCATTAATAATCAAGCACAAACCTATTGAATGCAGACTTACTCTCGTGGGCTTTAAAAAAAGATACTTTTGGAATCAGATATGGAGATCAACACAACAATCCTGCCTCGTTTCCAGACGGTAAATATCAATAGATCGAGGACCATATATTTCATCACAGAAATTGTCAGTTATTTATGGCTATGGGCTTTTAGCACAATATCTCGGCTTTAAATATCATAAAGCGAATGGACACACTGCAATATGCCGAACTGAGGATATTTAAAGTGCACCAACATAAATTGAAAAAAAAATATTAAGTTGTTGGGAATGGAAACTATCCCTTTGCAAATAAAACTGACTAGTGTGTACTGATGTGTTATAAATTAAAACTTTCACATGATAAAGCTTTGACTACATTAGTATAGATACAAACATAAATACAATTCACAAAACCAATAACAATATGCAACAAAAATTAAAAATGAAGTAAATTGATGACTAGAC
This sequence comes from Rhinocypha anisoptera, assembly GCA_011762765.2. Taxonomy (NCBI): domain Eukaryota; kingdom Metazoa; phylum Arthropoda; class Insecta; order Odonata; family Chlorocyphidae; genus Rhinocypha; species Rhinocypha anisoptera. The sequence goes on along the minus strand of WURS02000013.1, from coordinate 13,724,041 downwards.
AAGAGATAGTAAAAAATGTTCTGCAGTGAAATATATTTTATATATTAAGCTGCGATTGAATGAATACCTAGAGCGCCATGATATCCCACTCGAAAGCTTGAAACGTGTGAAGCTGCTAGTTAAATAATGGGAGATGATAAAAATCATACCCTCTTCTCCCTTTAACAGCTAAATATATGTACACTACGTGGTAAGCCCCAGGAATGAAACAGATGAAGCCGGCTATGAAGAACACAAAACCTTGTATTCCCGTAAGTGGTAGGCACACAACCACAACACCGGTCACAAGAAGTCCTGGAAACAAAAATTTCCTTTCAGTAATAACATAGAACAAAGCGAAATATTAACACGAAGAATGTTATGACGACATACCAATTCCAATGATGAGCAAAACAAATGCAGCAAGAACCATTTTCCAATTCTCACGAATTTTGGGATGATGCCAACAAGATTTAGATGGGTCAAACATTCCAGTGTAATAACTTCCATCCTGGATTAAGGAATCACTATCCCGTGAAGCGGTCTATAAAAAGTAAGATAAACACCCATTTATGCACGGTGGATATTAAAGGCATAATACGATGATTCTTTCCATTCAATACAAACATTACTTACGTCTTCCGGGAGTTTCATTTTTGTAGCAGTACTTGTAACAGTACGGGAACATTTGTTGGGGTCTTCGATTCTGACAACTATACTATCTTCAGGAATAACATGCCTGTTCTTTGGTTTGAGCGGAGACCGCTCAGTAGTGGACCCGTATACTCGTATTGCGTCGTCATTTTCTTCTTCAAATGCATCGTCAATCGAAAATCTATCCTTCTGATTGCCCATTAACCCTGCCATTATTATTTAGTAGTTTCACAGCAGACAACATTCGTACACTACAAAGTAGACTCCCTCAGCACACTCACTCATTACTCAGAATACGACTCACTTTCCTGGAACACATATCCCACCCACGTAACTTAACGCAAGCATTCAGCCATTAGGACGGTAGTGACATCTACCGCCAAACATATGATGTTTTTCTCACGTTTCGGGTCTTTTTGGTTGACTTGGTCGAGTTGAGTCGTTAAGGGTGAGCCGGTCTTTTCCAAGAATCGGTGGATTGATCCCGCTTTCGAAGTTGTTTGATAACGAAGATAGATTATTCCTCTTTTCTATTTTTATCAGCTCATTTCCATTTATTTATATTTCCATATTGGATATTATGAATTCTTAATATTTTATCATGATTTTATTTTTTCCCCTGATAGTAATGCAAGAGTTAATTATTTGTTTTATTTGCAGATTATGATTTAACTCATATGTTAATTAATTACTAAAGAGGTTGTGCAAATATATTGGCTTTCAAATGAACTCATTACCAGATAATTAGACATTTCAGCTGATATTTTGATTCAAGGTAAAAAACCGATAGTCAAGATTTAAAAAAGTTACTTTGATAATAATCATTAATTCACTTTTCTCATTTACAATATGGAATACATATTAGGTTGGCAAATAAGTACTAGGTAGTAATTCCTCAGTTTCATCTATCCTGAAAACTCTTTTTTCCTTTCGAGCTGTGATTCCACAAATTCGTGCTTCGTCGTAGTTTAGCCAAATTCGCAAAAGTTAATTTTATTCAATCGTTATTCATTACCACTTCATGGGTGCTAAATGACCGGAAGATGGCATTATATTCGTGTTCACGGCGTCAAAATTTAAGTTACTAGTATCCCTATTTCGTAAAAACTGTTTCGAAAGAGTTATACTTCAACTAGAGGAAAGGATATCTCGACGCTAATATATAGTTATTCTGAATTTTCTTTGGTATTCATTAATTTATTTTCATGCATCAAAAATCCTAACAGCACCAAAATCCTCGAGTGGTTAGTTACATTCGAATTGTCCCGATTGCAATGCATAATTATGTGTAAGTCATGTGGGTGGGTTACCGCGGTTTAGAACAACTTGGAGAATGGGATGGAATGATACTGTCTCCCATATCCCAAGAGTCGCGAGTGTTGCGTCATCACAGGATGTTCTTATATTTTTCAGTCTGTTTTACTGCTGTGCAGTGTACACATTTTGCCGAACAAATATACCTTTGAGAAAGTAAAAAATTTTCGAAAGTAGGACATGATTCTGATTTGATAAAAACCTTTATATTTAAAATATAGAAAGCTACATTTGCAGTGAACTGCAGAACTATAGTGTTGAAATAACAGATTGAACGTTAAGGATTAGTTACAGCACTTGCAGCTTGAGTCAGCTTTTTCGGAATGAGGACACTAATTCATGGTCATTTATAAACCTATAAAACTTATTAACGATTTAAATCATATCTCAAAAATTGGATCTGAACAATGAGATCGCGTCACGACATCGACCAAACAATACAACTTGGATTCAGCGTTTTCGATTTCTAAAGCATAACAATTCCTTAGTAGTACATACATTGAGGAGTCGGAGGTAGTCCAGTGGTAGCGAGCTGGGCTACGGAAATGAGGATCGCCAGTTCGAGTCTTGGGGACGACAAATTTTCTCGGCTTTGATTTGAACAAAATTTCAAGGCCAGCAGCAACAACAGCAGTCATCTGTTTCACCAGAAGTCACTGATGGCGAAGGTTAAGATAATCGGTCCGACATCAACTACTCACAGCTTAGCGTGAGTCAAGTTCATGAAATCGGCATCTGGATTGTGACGTGGAAGGAAATGGGAAACTACAACATTAATATCCCTGGAACATGCAGCCATGCAATCACAAAATATGACGCGCGTTCCTCTCGGTAAAATAGTCCCTCAATCGGACATCTGGGAGAGGAATATTGGGATTGACACATCCGTCAGAATTGATGTGTGCAGGATAAGAAAATTTGGATAGAACTACAAGGTGAGGTCCCTTATAGCAGGATAGGGACGAGGGGACCCCTGGAGTGAGTGATAAGCTTGAAGTCTGGGGTCAGAGGAGGAAGATTCCCCCTCGCGGAAAGATAGCGATGACCAGGCCGGGGTTAGACATGTTAGGAGACAATGAAATTAAATTGGTTACGGCAGACGACGTCTGGAGTAACGGATTCAGATTGATACGCTCGGAATACGAACAGAAAATAACAATGGTGGGCGTCGTACTGAGTAAGGGATTGAGCAGAAGAGAGTGAGCCATATTGGTGACACAGCGGGCGGATCCTGTTAGCTGAAACTAGAAGCAGTGCCCGCGGACGCAGCGACAGTTCAGGTGTACATGCCAACATCCACTCACACAGACGAGGGAATGGAAGAAGCACATGGAAGCAGCTGGGAGAAATACTCAGCGCAGTGAAAGAAAAAAGGGAACTAAATCGTAATGAACTTGGTTTGAAAGGGCGAAGAGGGAAGCAGTGCAGGCCAGTTTCGGACTCTGAAAGCGATGCTAGATTAGAGAGAAGTGTCGTCAACGTAGCGGAAGGAATTCTCGGGGCGGAGCGACGCGATGTTCAACCCTTTTTCCTCGAAGTCCTCCATGAACAAATTAGCGGTTGCGGAGGAGACAAGAGGGATCCCATAGGAACACCATCAGATTGTTCCAAAAATTCGAAATAAGTGGAAGTTAGCACGTGGCAGAATAACCCTATCGGGCCATACCTGTCAAGCCAAAGACGTGAAACCACAGAGGAACAGACTGTAGAAAGGATAGATTGATAAACTGTCACATTTTTCCTCCGACTATTACAGAATATAATAGATATGATCGCACGTATTTAGGTCGGATTTACTCCTCCAATTACGTCGTTACACCGCTAAGTTGATCATTACAGTCATTCACAATTCTAGCTGCTCTCCTTTGCACTCGATCCAATTCGAAAACTAATCCTTCCACCATTCACTCACGGCATACTCTAGGCGTGGCCTAACAAGCATTTATTCATAGTGCTCTTTTACGCTATCATTTCAATTTTCACAAGCAATATTCTTCTGAATCGTAACTTTTTAATGGCTATCCCGCCAATTTCTCGAATATAAATTCCCCACGTCGGGTCTTGAGTGAGCCAGATTGTTGATCGAGGGTTGAAATACAGGTTAAACTTGCTATGCAAATCTGAGGAAAATTAATATTGCAAGCCCGGTCATGCTACGTTAGATCAGACCACGGACATAAAATCAGAGAGATAGATTGTAGAACAGAGGGGTTTATACAATCTCATTTTTCCCTCGTACGATTAGAGCACAAAATAAACATGGTCACGTGGTTAGTTATGAAAGGTGGTGTATATACTTTGTAGTTGTTTTTAGGTATGTTAATTATATGTAATTTCACATTCTTCCCGCATGATATGGATAATGCTTTTCCACGAATGTTTTGCATGCAAGTGCCTTCTTTGTGAATAATTTCATAACATTTGCACGGATGGGCGTATATTATGCATTTTGATTAAATGAGACACAACTTTGAAAATTCCACATATGGAATTCCACATGTGGAATTTTCAAAGTTGTGTCTCATTTAATCATGAAGCAGTTCCACGAAGTCACGCCGGAAACTATTTCCTATATTATGCATTTATTTTGAGTCAATTAAAATACAGTATCGCTGCCTAGGGTCACTCAAATCTCACAATGCGACTATTCCGTCTTCAGAAATGGAAGGTCAGTATCCTAGAAGATGTGAACAGATTTACTAGCTACTAATGTTTTAAAGACTACCCTAGACTTTAGCCATACAATATACTAATCTTGTGCGGCTATACATCTATTATGCCTTCTTGCACGTTAAAGAACAAAATTTGTGTTTATTTGTCAATAAGGATATTTATTTTAATAATAATATTTTATTCCATTCGGTCATACAGACATGGGAAGGCATCAATTACATACAAACAAATGAATTACGTGAACACACATAAAATTATACTCTAATTACAACATACAGTTAACTGTTCAAATATTCTGAGATGCTATGTATAAAATGCATTCTCAAGGAGAAAGTTCTTCAGTTCATATTTGAATTTCCCTACTATGGAAAGGCCTTTAATTTTTCGAGGGAGATGTTTATATATACGAGCACACATGAATGTGGGCCATTTTTGGTAAGGCTGGAGTTAAATCTTTTGAGGTGCACATCACTATTAACTGGAGTGTCATGGGAATGAAAAGAGCTGCTAGGCAGGAAGTTAGTAGGGTTTTCATTAGCAAAGGAGAAGGGTGTATATGGAGGGTAAATTTAGAATTTTCAGTGATATGAGAAAATTTTTGCCGTTTCTTAATCCACCATTACAATACAAGAAGGAGCAACGACTATAGGACTGTTATCCACAGGTTAGCTATGTATGCCAAAGGGACATCCTGTGCTGGTTGCATGTTCTATAACCACTTCCTTAAAATTTTGAAATCCGAAGGTAACCAAATTATGTCCAAAAAGAAATTAAAAGCATTTCTTCTAGCCAAAGCATTCTATTTTGTGGACGAATTTCTTTAAAGTTAGACTTTGTGTCAACTGTTATTTTGAATGTTTGTATTGTGTTCGATGTGTTACGTATGATGATTCGACGTATCCTATGTTTGTATTGACAAACCTTTTGGACAAAATAAATATTAATATTATTAAAAACATTTGTGAGTCTAATTAAAACCTGAAGAACGTTTTGCCATTACTTTAAAATGATATAGGATAAACATATCCTATACAATCTTGTATTGTGAAAAGGAAATAAATGTCTGTTGGTGACTCACCCACTGCAACACGCCCTTACGAAGGCTTTCAGGGTGATACTTAAACAATGTGGCAAATTATTTAGACAATACAAGTGGAAAGTATTATACCTATCCTAATTATCATACTCACCCACGTATCCAAGTATTTTTCCACTAATCACACGAGGAAAGGAATGACATTTCTGTATTCGATCTGTCCTCTCTTTCGTTGTTTACTTTTAGTCTCTTTCAAGTCCACGATCGTCGCTAATATTATAATGTCCTTTACCCCTTCATACGAAAAAAGTAGGGAAGTCATCTTAAGTAAATATATCCGTTCTACGGCATGCCACCCTGAATTTACGTTCGCATCTTCGCTTTCTCTTTAAGGCGCACTTAGGTGCCGGATTATTTGCACGATATTTGGTAGACTTTTATTCCTGACTGATGACATTGTCAATACAATATAGAGTACTAGCGCCCCCCGTCTCGCATTCGCCCGAGATATAGAGTACACATATCAGTAAAACACGCGTCGCGGCTAGAATAATTGTGGCCTCTAATAATCTTCCGATACGATTGAAAATTCCACCCGACATTCACTAACACATGCCACAATCACCTCACGCACTTCTCGAGCCATGGCTTGTGTACCATACATAAGATACAAGACAGTGATCTGAATAAACACGCTCCATCCCCCACAATAGAAATGGCAACGTGAGATACGACTTCTCCCTGAATATTCAAATTAACACTGATCATTATGAAAAAACGACGATACTCAAACCTCTTTAACATGCAAATGATAATCACTCCAATCTGTTATGAAATATACTTTTGGCAGGCTGCACCAGGCTGCACTAAACTGCGAGTAGGGGTAACTATGTATAAACGAATCCAAACATAAGCATGGTGATTCATTGTTTAAAAGTGTAAACAAAGCGAATGAGCGTGAGTTTGTGTAGTGACCGCGTAGGAAAAACGAATTTTACCCGTTTTTTTTACCCCCTTCGAATTCGAATATCAAAAATGCCCAGAAACTACTTTATAGATTTTTTATAACGAAAATTTCTGTGCGAAAAGAAAGTATCTTAATCAGTTCGTATAAAATCCCTATAAAAACATTTTAAAAATCTCGTTTTAACGAATTATTTTAAATTTTTAGAAAGAGATACAAATAAACATGGTTATAAAAAAATGAAAATGTTTCATTTATGTTTTAGTCCAATTCCGAATCTCCTAACTCAATATTTTCATATTTTAAAGAGTGAATGAAACTTAAAGTGCACGGTAAAAATCGCATTTTCCCATTACTTTATATGTAAATTTCTTTTTACCCTTTTTACACTTTTAAAATTAAAATTTTGAAAAATCTTTTCTTAATGGATCCCTACATAACTCGAACATATCCCCAAAATGTCTATTTTCTAACTTTAATTGGTTTTCTCTGCGCGTTGATTAGATCACTCCCTCACTCGGGACATTCTCCTTTATATAAATAAACTTTCGACTGAATATCGTTCGTTCGAGTGTTTACATGTACGCTTACATACGCGTAGGTGTCTACACTTGCAGGGATGAAGCACGCGAAATGGGGAAGCAGGCGGAGGAGCAGAAGGACACTCTCGCGGTATTTCGATCAGTTTCAGAGGGTGACCTTCGGTCTTCCGCAGAGGAAAACTGGTTTTCACGGGGGAAGGTCACCGTGCCGAAACGGCTGAGAGTATTGCGTACCAAGTTTTGGCACGCGCATGTGCTATCCCCTTTTCTTTTTACTTTCGGTAGGTTGACGATCATATTCTTCAAGACGGTTGGAATTTTATCATGTTTTTATTAACTCGCTTTTTTGTCTGTCCGATTGATTGTTTGTTTGTATGAATGTATGTATGTATTTTTATCTGTTCGAGTCAAAGTTGGGAATCTTTTAAACTAACTGCCCTATGAGATAGAGACTTGGAACTTGAAACATAGTCCAGAACTGGATGACAGTGTAATCATATGTAACAATATACATATACAAACACATGCACATATAAAGACATATTTTCGTTGTGATGGTAGGCAATGGCCGAGGGGACCACAATACTAAACACACTAAATTCCTCGTTTTAGGCACTAAATGACATTAATGTCTCGCCCGGCTCTGCGCTAACGTGCGGGATTTCCGAACCAGGGGTCGTGGCTTCAAGCACTGCAGAGGTAACTTACTTTTGCAGGAATCAAGCGTAAATTTTTCAGGACTGTCAAAGTTGGAAAAAATGGAATATAATTTTATATCCTATACCTCCTCGGCGTCGCCGGAAGAAAATCGCAATCCCGCGGCGGAAAACGGACTACTTCTAGGAAAAGAATAAATTATATAAATAAAAAATATTTAAAAAACTACGTATTTGAAACGGACTAAAAACTATGATAGAATTAAATATAAGTATGATTTTAAAAATTTAAAAAACACGTTTTTGAAACAGACTAAAATTTAATATATGAAATAATTTTTCTTATCCATTTCAGATTTATAACCCCATACAGATTCATAACTCCGCACAGATTGTCCTGAAAATTTGTGCTTGTGGATTTTAATAGTTTTGAAAATAAATGTAAAATTTAAAACGAAAAACGTGGGGCACATTCAATCGATAATAGTATGTAATGTTGAGGGTTGCTGTCGTCAAGGAAATGCATTCAACAGTTCACAGATTTGGGTGAACTATTCATGCATCAATTATTTACTGCATGCGCCCCTGAATGTCTCCATCACAACCTCCCGTTTGACACTTGCTTCTCCCTATCAATCATTGAACTTCTCCCCGCCTCTGCCACTTCAATAGACATCAAAACCCGGGAACTAGCCCATATTTGGCGGAAAAAATCATTCACGCCTCCAGGCATCAACATCACACACTAATTTAACACTACATAACTATTTAACACTACTTCACAAACCACATCATCCTCCCCTCCCTCCTTTCTCCAAAGCCACCGCCCTTTCCTCCGTCCACACCCGCACTAGTGCGTGTGCAGCCTGGTGCTCGTTCATTCTTATATATGTGTGCCTGTGTGCGTGCGTGTATGAACGAATGTTTGCGTATGCATGCGTGTATGTGCGTGTGTGCCCGTGTGTTTGTGCGAGTATTTGTGCTTGGACACGCGCGCCCATGCATGTACATGCGTGCGCGCGGGTGTCCATTGCATAACAGTTGTGCATGTGCGCGCGCGCGTGTCTGCACCTAAGTACACTGGCAGCAAAAAAGACAACATTATTTCCCACCAGCTCTCATTTTTATTTTATCTTTATCTCGGATAGCGATTTTCAGTCCTCCACCCACGCCCTCGCTCTCCCTCCTTTTTGTTACGCCTCGCCTCCCTTCCCTCTCTATCCCTCCCTTCCCTCTCTACTCCACCCCTCCCTATCCCCCCGCCCCACTCCACCCACCATTGAGACAGTGGATATCCGACGGGCTTCCAGCGAACATCCACTTGCCGTTCAGTTCTCTCCTCGTCGCTGACGAAGGCAGGCTCTCCTGCCGAAACATACGCTCCAATATTGTGAGTGTTCTTTCTGTTTGTCTTTTTCTCTCTATAATCATCTATGTTTATGTAAGTGCCAAATATATATCATCATCATCGTCAGTACTTCAATCCGAAGATTGGTTGACTGCAGCCCTCCATTCTTTCCTATCCAATGCTAGCTCTCTTACTCCTTGGTAGGTCTTACTTCTAACGTCTCTAATAATTTGCCCTATATATCTGTCCCTCGGCC
>WURS02000013.1:13678602-13694792 GCA_011762765.2 Rhinocypha anisoptera | reverse complement strand
GGAAATTCCATACATGTACATGTGATTGCCGTGGTATCCCCTTAAGGGAGCTTTCCCTCTCGGAGGTTCCTATTAACCTCTCGGAGGTTCCCATCTGCTCTAATATTAGGAATAGGAATTTTTAATTTTTCCATGTACTAGTTGGTAAGCATGAATTGGCGACTATGTATATGTTTTCACGAATTTTCCACCAAGGACAGTACTTCAAACTTCTAATTGAAATCAAATACTGGAAATTCAAGTCTAAATTGGAAGAATGTAACTGTTAACATTTCTCACTGGAAGCAACTTCACTTGGCAGATTTAAAATCTCTAAGGATTTTCTTACAGTTTTTTTTACACTTGCACAGAATTCTAGATTATAATTTCTAGAACTTCAATATATGTAATTCAATGTTTGTGGTTTTAGTGTAATTCAGCATTCTACCACAAGCAAGTTTTTAATAGTTTATCTTGATTTTTCTAACTTAAAAATGTAATTAACTTGAAGTGACAACAGTAATTATATTTCAGCAAACAGTAAAACTTGAGAAGAAACCATGTAATAGATTGACAATATTTTTATTTTCATAGTCATTACAAATGACATATTTCAGTTATTTAGTAAGAAAAATAATAACGATGCCTACAAAAAGAGTTTGGACCCTTAAAGGATGATGGCATTCTTAGAAAAAACATTAATTTAAAACACTGAGAATTATATACAAAGAAACGAAATTGTACTTAATCATCATGTAAGCATAAGAATGTAAATAATTATAGTCACTTTCCTATGTAAAATTACTTTCCACAATCAGTATTAAATTATTACACTATATTTGAAAAAATTTATGTGTAAGAAAGGAAATACTCATGACCCTCATTGATGTCACATTAAGTGGTGAGGGTCAAACTTTTTGAAATGTGGTAGTGAAGATTGATGCTTCCATTGTGAGATTTTAAAATAAAATAAAAATATTATTTGTTTTTTTCGAAGCATGAACAAATGGATGTTTAACCTGTGGTTTAGGATATATCATGTTAAAGACTATATATAGCTACTTAATGTAGTATTTTAAATTAGTTATTGATGATATACTTTCAATATTATAAACAACAGGATAGATGCATTACCTACGTACATCCATGAAATGCGGGTTGCGTCTTAGCTTCTGCTTCCGCATTATTTTTATTATCCAATTATTAGGTGTTGAGGTAAAAAACTTTTCCGTTAGCACCATTTATTATAATAGTTTATTCTTACTGAAAATGTTTGATATAAAAATATTCATTCAGTCCATTATGGTGATATTATTAATTAATTCTTAATCATTTTACTTAAATTCAATCGTCCATTTTTTGTTAAATTTTTTGCTATAAAATCTGAATTATACTCTATGAAGTTGTGAGAGTCCTTTTTACCTAATAAAAATTAACGTTGGTATTTTTAACGCCTTAGGATATATTTAAAGGAATTTGTTTTCATAGCCATGACATTTTCTGACGCCGATTCAACTCCGCATTTCTACTGCTATTTTTTCATTAAAATAGGCACCAACTTTTTGGTTCCTATTTTATTAGGTTTATCTTTTTTTTTCGCAATACTTACATTTTTTTAATTGTTCAAGCCAATTTCGAGAAATAATTTCTCGAAATTTAAGTTTATAAACTTAATTTAGTATGTTAAAATATTTTCCACAACCGTATTACATGTCGTTTTTTTTGTTTTCTAACGTCCTACTTTTTAGCCTTCAAAGATATAATATTATATATTGATTTTATGAATTTGTTTGCAATTATCGAAAATCATGATTGTCCAAAACAATTTTTTCATAGAACGTTTCTTCTTGTCGTCAGCGCCTGCACGTCGGTATTTTTTCTGTCACTATTCATCATCTATATTAGGTACAAACTTTTTGTTGTTTTTAAAACAGAGAAAAGGGTGAATCATGTTTATACAATAAGTTAGTTTTTTTTATACGAGCGATTTTGTTTAAAAAGCTTTAATTTTTTGTTCAAAAATACTGATTTTTTAAATGGTTAAAAACATTACTAATAAACAATATTGTTCTGTTGTACATACATTTGATAGTAGATAGTATCTTTATCTTTTACGTGGTATATTTGTTCATATCCTGCAGTGTCTAGTAAACACTTTGTAAACACTAAAAAAAGGGAGGGTCCATATTAGTTGCCCCTTAGTTTTGTGAAGTTATGCAGTTTTGTGGTAGAATTGTGAGGTCTAAAAACATTGACAGTAAAAATATTTCTTCGCTCTTTGGATAAGGCAACATACGTCACATAAACTCGTTAAATGTTTATAGGACACACTTTTGACCTAATTACTGTTTTTCATTTTAGGGAAAATTTCATGAAATACGCCAATATACTGGCATGCATTCGTTGTTAGGACGTATCAGTCATCAGTTGCATTTTTGACTTTAGTCATATGTCAATATGGCGGAAAGGAGTGGACAAGAGTGTTGTGAATACATATGACGACGTTTACTTAGGTTGCTGAAATGGTATCATACGTTTATATCCGATTAGCAGTGATGTGAGAAGTAACATGTGAATGTGGATATGAAATCATAGAGACCTCTGTTTTACTAACCCCCATCTTGAGCATGGCTAGTGCAACGCAAGACAGTGAAGAACGTTTGAACTGGATTGAATTTTGTGATAAGCATGCTAAAGGTGCTGCTTCGGATTTCGCGAGGGCTTTCTGTATTTATGTGAGTGCCAATCTTCCTGAGAGCGCTCGAATAACCGTTTCTCATCGTGATTTTGTGCGCAAATTTGTAGATTGTTTTGTAGATCATTTTGAGAACGAGTTGACCAAAAGAAACGTAACGAACCATAGTAAGGATAAAATTGTTAATGGTAATTTGTCAGTCAGTGGTTCAGCCACAGTTTCTTCTGGCTCAGCACTAAGAGCCAATAGTCATGAGGAATTCAGTGATTACTCAGAGCAAGAAGCCGACTCTCCATCGCCAAAAGTACATCATAAACCATTTTTTCGAAGATTGTCTTTCAAAGGGTTGAAAAAGGGTAAAGGGTTTTTTCACAAACAGCATTCAGATGAGGTTGAATTGTCATCACATCATCATCATGAAAAACATTCAAAACATGATAAACATTCTAAGACCAAGCTGGCCAAAATTGTTGTGGAGTGTAGAAAAGAGGGTATAGTTAATTATTTGATGGGCGAAAATATGGATGGTACCCAGAAATGGGAGAGGTGCCGACTGGCATTAGTGAAGACAGTCGGCGGGTATATGTTGGAATTTTACTCTCCCCCCAAGGTAAGTGACAAAAAAGTGAAATTTTAGTGTTCGTGTTTTTTAAGTTATATTAACACATTGTTTACCCTTACTCAAGGCCGTGAAGCCCAAGAGTGGTGTGTTTTGCTTCCTCATTACCGAAGCGAGGGAAACGACTGCTCTAGAGATGCCTGACCATGAAAACACTTTTGTCCTTAAAGTGAGTGTCAACACATTCAAGTTGTCTGAAAATTTACATTTGATAATCTCGGAGCGGTGATTTCCGTTTAACATTTGTACCATAATGTATTATACTAGTGTGCTAATCGTGTCACATAATATGACAGTCGGTTCGTGAAGCCACCCATGTGTCTTTCTTAACAAAAGTATTTCTTTTAAGGCTGAGAATAACATGGAGTATGTTATTGAAGCACATGATACAGATGACATGAGGTCGTGGCTTGCCACGATAAAATATTGCATGCGGACCACTCTTCCTAGCAGTGAAAATCCTGACGGAAGGTATAAAACACAGCAATTCTTTTTATTTCACATTTTGTCTTGCTTGTTCTTAGCCATTTCGGTTCTAAATAGGTCCATTATTGGTTGTGTTAAACGTTGGTGCTTATCATATGGTTAAATTTTCCAAAAAATAAACCTGATACGTTAATAACGGAAACTTTCCCAGTTATATTAATATCCATAATTACTTGAATCATTTTTGCATGTTACAAGGCATGTCAAGGAAGTTTCAAAGCATGAAAATCACTTATTTCTTGAAACTCAATTTTTACGGATATATTGCATGTATTATATGTACTGACAGAATAATACATTGTTCTTTAGCAAATTTTCGCTTTGTTTTACTATTTGTTGATCAAAAACCATCTCTCATTTGCTCATATTTAGAGGGTGTTTCTTGAATTATTTCAGGAATGAGTTGACAAAAAGAAAGAAATATAGCACACAGTATGAATAAAATTATTAACTACAATTTATCAGACATTATACATCATATACTTATTTCTCCTGACTCAGAACATATAAGAAACTTTAAATATTTCAGCTCTCTTATATTTTCACCTTAATTTGTACAATTTGTCACTGTTGTTGTGACTACATTACTTCTCTGTTTAATTTCTAATCACTATTTGACTCTGAAATATAATTTTACTTTTACATGGGTAAGTGCAGCTCTCATGTGCAAACAGGGAAGTTATGGTAAGTTTTAAAAATTATATAAGGCATAGTAAGGCTTTATAATGACAGTTCAAATTATTTTCTGCATTGAGAATTTTTTAGGACTGATTAAAAGGAAACTTATTTCATATTTGAACAAACTCTCAATTTATTCAATTATGAATCTGCCCACATTCCACAATACATATCATGCCTGAATCTTCATAATTTAAGGAAGCTAAATTTTAAATATCATTAGACATAATAATATGATTGTTTAAAGTACAAATTTTATAGACACCATGAAAATTGAGTGCTTAAATCAGTTTTCCATTAAGTTTATGGACAAGCCCTCCTTAATTCATTTTTGTTTGCAAGGGAGTTGAATAACAATTGTTCCGCTTATGTCTTGAGGCTTCATACTGAAAGAGGTGGATCAGGCTTCTAAGATATTACAATGTAAAAAATTACACTCCATAAAAAAGGTAGGTAATGTCCAGCTGTTAATAGTTTCAACTTATGTGCACCAAAAATAAAAATGGGAGACAACCAATGACCAAAGAGAATCATTTTAAAATCCCCCTAGAAACTGAAATTCACAATTTGTTCAATATAGCAGTAATAACATGCCTTTATTGGAGCAATATTGGGACTAGTTAGTCCCATTCTTCCACCGAACCCCAATCCCATGGATATAGGTATGACAGAGAACACTACAAATTGCTATGGCCTTCACGATTCCAATCACAGCAGCTTGTGGTGTTCAAATGTATTGATAGGTATGCCAGTTTGCATGATGTCTTCAGATATATTAATCTATTTAACAAAAGTTCTGAAGACAACATTTAATAACCAACCATTTGACCATAGTTCTCCTTTATCCAATATAGAATACCTCCACAAGTCAAGATCAATGTATAGGTGTTTAGGCTCCATAGTTGAAATGAAAGAATATCATACTTTTCCACAGTTTGTATTTAATGATAAGTAAACAGTACATGTTTCACCATATTATGGCGCATCATACCATTTAAAAAATACTGTGGAAAAGTATTATGTTCTTTCATTTCAACCATGGATATTCACAACTTCCATGAAGTGAAGTCTGAGTTTGTAAACTTTATTTGTTGAGGTGAGAACTCAGGAGATGGCACATATTGTGCTAGAAAGGGCATTTAAATCACCCGGTATTAACCTGGCTCACTGAACACCAATTGTAGCATCCCTTTCCCCCTTTCCTCCCTCCCCTCCCCCTCCAATAATCAGGGGTTGGCACTATCCAGCCTCAATCTCATTCCAATAACAACATTTTATTATTATCATTCAGGATAATCCTGAGAATTTCAATTTTAAAAAGTTTATACCTTCAAAATAATATCCATCACGCACAATGCGCTTGTGCCAACTTCTTTGTTACTGGCCGAAAAAGTTTTTTATATCATCTGATGTTTTGCTGTTTCAGGTCTCTTGCAAATTTCATTTCACCCCCTCTGTATTGTGAAAATGTCTTGCTATCGGGTTTATTTTCATTATTGGGAATGTAAAAACAAGTCACAGGGTGAGTCTGAAACTATTCTTGGTCAGCTTTGGGTCAAAAACTGACTGAGAGACTCAATGCAGTGTGTGCAAGAGGGAAGTTGTTGTGGTCTGTGGCCATCTTTGCTGTTTTCCGTAATGATGGTGGTTTCTCAATGCCTCAATAATTTTAGCATTTCAGATAGTGATGTTGCTTAACTGTACCCTGTACAAATTCATGGCGGACAATCCCCTCAAAGTACAGTGGAACCTGATTACGATGGTCCTCCTGGCCAGCCAGATTAGCCTGGGGGTAACGGGCTCACCCGCTAACACAAAGGTTGTGTGTTCGAGGACCTCCAATGACATGGGTGTTATGTTTGTTTTTCTATGATTTGAAGAGGTGCTAAATGACCATAGCCTTCATGAAATGAAAGAAATAAAACTTTTTATTCCACATGAAAGGTTTTTTATTATACGACATAGGTTTTCGTTGTGTTTCGCAACATCATAAGGTCGCCTGATGATGTTGCAAAGAGTTGAAACCTAGGTCGTGTAACAAAAAACCTTTCATTGTGGAATACAAAGTTATACTTCTTTCATTTCACGATAGATAAATTCCACCAAGTGACGCCTAAAACTATTGAGTTGACCATAGCCATCAATGCTATAAACAGAAATACTACTACCTTCCTCCTTATTAAGTTAATTTTTCTTAGTCCCAGTACCATCAGGACATAATACAGGTAAAATCGTTTGGTTAGTATGTTTTAAATACTAGAGCTTTCCTGTTAGTACGTTTAATTACTTGCCGGGATGCAACCCGCAAATCCCTTTTTAGTATCCTAAAAGTAAACAACTGAAAATCACAAGTTTATTTATTAAATATCACCCCTTTGTAATTTTCATTCATATACATTTCTCAATTATTGTGAGGTTACATAAAACATTATGCGGCTGATTAGTGGTAGTATTTATAGTGTGCAAGCAGTAGTTTCTACTAAAACATGTTGTGACTAGAAGGACAGTTGAATTCCATTTGACAGGGAAAATAAATGAGTTGTGAAGCACATTAAAATGCCAGTAAAATTTCTCAAAGAAGTGAAAGCAATGGGAGTAGAATTAGTGAGAAGACTAAATATTCCTGCATCAACTTTAAGCACAGTTGTCCGCAATCATGAAATAAAATTGTCATTGTGTCAAAGTGGTCATTGTGACATTTTGGCAATCATTGTGTTGAATGTAGTGTGAAAACAGTAAAGTAAAAGAGAAATACGAGAACTTGGGAAAATAATTGTAAAAAGAGTGACTTTTTACCTTAGTTAAATAGTTTGTAAATTTATAGGCGCATCAACAATTAAAGTTATAAGCACCTTATATTTTTTTTTACCTTACATTAAATGAATTGCTATTTTTTTACTTTCCCAGTTAGTACATTCATTTTTCGTTTCCCCTAAAAAAAAATGTACTAACCAGATTCTGATGTAGTAAAGTTAATAACGTTACCCTAAGGAACAAATTTATGGTGGACGATTCCACTGATGTCTACAAAAAAAACCTATATTTTCTTCCATTAGGTCTCACCTCCCTTGTTTCCTATTTATTTTCTTTAACTTTGCAAGAAAATTGAATTTAATTGGCATAGCATAAAAGCCACGACATTCATGATTGATTTTCTCCCTTTTCAATATGAACTCAAGTAATGAAGGGAGATGTAGCACTTTCCCACAGGATAAACACTTTATTTCGAAGCATGTTTTGACTCACTGAGTCATCATCAGGTACAAGACTCAAAACGCACATCGAAATAAAGTATTTATCCTGTGGAAAAGTGCTCTATCTTCTTGCATTGTGTGTTCCTTCCACTACATCAAGCATGAATATATAATACGTATAAACTCGAGACGTTCCTCAGTTTTACCCTCCTTTGATGCAGCAATGGGTACACCTGTGCAGTAAAAATCTTGCTCCTTCTTCCTCAGTAATTGGTTTACACAACACACACATGGCCTCCTCATCTTCTAAGTATACAATGAGCTTCCTTCACTGGCTCCAACAGAGGGAAATCCTATGTCTTAAGCTGTGGATGGGGGTCATGCAAGTTTTTCCAACCAATTTTTGCAATCTCGCCAATCTCCCCTGGTGGCTACTGGTGTGTATCTATGGTCTAGCATTGTCGTGCATAAGAACCACATTGATTATAGCTTTTGATGGTTCAACTTGCTTGAGATATCTTTGAAGCACCTCGAGGGTGTTGATGTATTGCAGTGGTCTCCAAACTTTTCTGCCTGAGGGCCGCATTCGGCAGTGTACACGTAGATATCCGTTATTTTAGTTTGGAGACCCCTGATGTATTGGACGGGTGTTATTGTCACACCCTTCTACATCCCAAAGACTGCCACCGTAACTTTCCCTGCCGTTCACACTGTTTTGAATCTTTTCTTTCTCAGCAGCATTTATTTCATATCTACAACTTGTTTATTCTCTTGTTTCTTGTTGTTACTCCAATAAAACTTACTTTAAATAATTTTTATTGTAAAAATCATATTTATTCTCTTAAAGATCACCAATTATTTCCTACTATCAATGCTGCACTTTCTAACAATGAAATCCATTCAGTCCTTACATAAAAGACAATTATGAACTCTGCAATAAAAAGAATGATGATTTTGTAAAAATGTCAGGGTATAATTGAAACAAAATTCTACTTGAATGCTGTGCATTATCATTTTCACTGCATCAGTATTATATACACAGATGCAATAGTACTTTTCCACGGATTTTTATTAGTAGACCCTGTTTCACCATATTAAAACATTATGATGATGTATATGCCCAGTTTCACCTGATGTTGCTGTAATATGGTGATAGATACGCTATGTTCAGTTTTGTTGGATGCATTGGGTAAAGGGGTCCAGAATAGCCAGTTAACCCTTTGGCTACTATCGCCATCTATAACGGACGAAAATTTTCTAACGAGAAACCCTATTGTTGGATATAGAGGGTGGAGCTTTCTCTCATAGAAATGCACGACCCTTGTCTGTACATGACAGAGTGGTCGCTGTGAAGGTAGGCACCCCAGGTATAAAATATCACTCTTCTGCACCACAACTCAGCGGGACTCCTGCCCTTTTTCCTGGACAGTGAGGATTTGGCTAATCGACCCTTGCATTCCCTTTGCATCCGCCTATCAACTGGAATCCCAAGGTAAAAGTTCAGTAGGTTTCCAAAATTAAAATATTGTTGGAATCCCTAAATATAAAATCTTGGAAATGAATTCAATGAGGTTCATTGATTATTTCTCAATGTTAAGCAAGGCACTAGCATTAATATTAAAAGAGTTTTTGAGGAGATGTTAACTGTTTCAGTTGGGATGAATATGCACTCTCTTAGAAGTTAGGTGCACAATTCCTTTTAAAGATTATTTCTTCATTATTATCATGGGATGTAATTTTTCTGGCAAGACTTTTGTCATGAGTAATAATCCGATAAATTGTGGAGAGATCATTCACTAAAATCGTTAAAATAAACTAGTCTTGTTTAAAAATTGCAGTTGGTCAGAAAAATACGAGAAATTCATTTCCGACATCGTATGTTTAAAGACCACACTATTGATGTTTATTTGAAGGAAGCATTGGAAAAGCATCTAGTTGACTGAGGACTCATACTGAGTGGGGCTCGCAAATGCATCACTACATTGTGTTTCCCAAAACCGTTCCCCAGAAAGAAGGGTCTGAATTCCCATTGCGATGGGTCCCAAAAGGGTAACCTTAACACCTGGAAACTAAATCACTTCGAAAGAGTTCAGTTAAAGATAAGCCAAGAGTCCATTTTTTTTATTACTTTCATATCCCACTCCAATTCGATATAAAATTCACTGGGGAAGGCATCACCTGGTTGAATTCCATAATGAAACAAAATACAGGTATGCAGAAAACTTTTATGTTTTTCCACAATAAATTATAAACACGACCTGTTTCGATGATAGTCATCATCATTAGACTGGATGATAACAATTATCGTTGAAACCATTCGTGTTTATATTTTTCTGTGGAAACATGTCTTAAGTTAGTACCTCTATTTTGTTTGAATTTGATATGCTCGCTTGCATGGATGAGTCTCATCTGTCCAGACATTTTTTTAATTACACGGTACACATTTGATGCTTTAATTTGTTGCTGTGTGCGTTTGTAGGGTTATAGGCACATCAACAGTCAATGTTATCAGCACACTTTGTTCCCTCAATGACTCAACGTGAGGAGAGAGTTTTTTTCCAACATGTAGTTTAGGTCCCATGGACTCCCCACTCTATTTGCGACGAGAACATTACCTCAGCTGTCTAGGAAACTCTTGGCAAGACCATCGATGATGAAGTCTAACTGTCGCTGGTACTAGCAAAACTGCAAAAATAGAAGAATTTCATCGGAAGGAGCTGGAAAACATTGTTAGTGTTGGTGTCGTCCAGAGTTGCAGGAAGCAGACGAAAAAGGAAAACAGTAAAATTTTCGTTCCATTGGTCGTGAGGATGAATTTGAAAGCACAATCACGGATGATATTCCAAGCGAGAGAATGGCAGTGGTGGGTTGTGTGGACAATCACTGTACGCCTAATGTTTTTTTTTTTAGGAGGATGACATCGAATCAACGGCAAAGGCTATTTTACTTCACTGTAGAAGCCAGTGTAGCG
The DNA here is from genome assembly GCA_011762765.2 of Rhinocypha anisoptera. NCBI lineage: Eukaryota > Metazoa > Arthropoda > Insecta > Odonata > Chlorocyphidae > Rhinocypha > Rhinocypha anisoptera. The sequence goes on along the minus strand of WURS02000013.1, from coordinate 13,684,170 downwards.
CATTCAAACATTATATGAGGTGTGGGCAAGAAAACTTGAGGTGAAAATATGTAATTCACCAATCAAGCATTGCGGAGTCTGTTGTCGTCATTAGTTGTTAACTTGTTGGGTGCTTGAGAGGGTGGGGCTGTGCCCTGGGGGTGGGGGCCGACCAAAAGCATCCGGTCCCACGACCGCGCACCGCACGGCATTTGAGAGGGTGGTGCTGCGCATCATCTTGCCCCACCTGAGAAAATAAAACAAAATGTTTGTGTGGTTTGTTCAAATAGAAAATTATTACGGGAAAATAATTTAAACAATTTATGAACAGTTAATGACAATAATAAAAATGAAACGCCTTTATTGGGGCAAGATGAGAGACTGGTTTAGGTAGAGGATGGTCCCATCCTCTACCTAAACCCTTGTCATAGTTACAATATTACATGGAGATGGAGTGAGAACTTTTACAAAAACGTAAGCCAAAGATGAAACTATAGATACACTTTTCTGGTTAGAGAGTGGTATGACTTGATCAGATCATGGAAAAATCTTTTATGTCATAGTTGCTTAATTTTTCAGGTAATAATATCATGTGGCTGAGGAAAAATAAAAAAACTTTGATAGCTGGCACAGGTGCAAATACATACATACATCGAGATTTGTGGTATATATGTTTACAGTAGATGTTTTTAGTTTTTTCTCTAATTCATTCGTGGTTATTGATAAGGTATGCATGGAAAGATCACGAGGATTTATATAGCATGAGAATTTGTATGCATAGATGAGAAAAGGCATGAAAGTATGTTTTTAAATACTGTTTTGAACTTCCCCTGTTAAATGATGCAAACATGTTCACTTTGGTAATGTTTAATGGTAACATAGGAACTAACATGATTCATAAAACTTTCTAAGTTTGATGGGTTTTACTAAGATATTGAAGCAACACTGTTCATGCCCCAGCAAGTAAGGGCTTAGGATGAAGCTAGATTGTTTGTCTGTGTCCTATATTCAGAAAATATTTTATATTGTCGTAAGGGATTTTTTCATTTGTATAGCCTCATTAAAAGAGCAATGATGTACCTTTTAGTGTGCATTGTAGAACTTGATTTACCCAGAGTACTCTTTCAGTTAGCTGGGATCGTTACAACAGATAATAATAATATCAGTCTTTATTAGCAAAAAAAAGCTAATCTCAATACAAAATGTGTACAATTACAGTAGGAAATCTCACGTCACATTTTTTACATTTAGTTATACTATTGCATTGGTTTGGTTTTTAGTAACAATCCATCTTTTTACTTCTAAATGAAAGCTATTCATGCATTGAATAACTTTTGTTTCATTGTCCAAAGTATTGTATAAAATTATTCCTTTAAAGAAAAGTTTTGCATCACAGCTTTACTCACATAGGGAATTTGAAAATCATGTTTTGCTCTTGTGGAATATTTATGAATATCACAATTAGTGAGAATCAATTTTGAATAGGGTGTTGACCCAATTTTGATTTTATGAATAAATTTCAACACTTCAAAATCCAATATTTGTTGGATATTGAGCCAATTTAGCTGCCTAAGCATGACATTAATCTTGGTATACATGGTTTCACGTTTGAGAATGATTCTCATCGCTCCATTTTGCAAAATTGAGCATAACCTTCGTACACCATGACCTTCCATCATGCATAAAATAGTCGGACAATATCGATGGTGTGGCAGGACTTTTGCACTATACATTTTCTTCACACTATCTCGTGTCAAAAACTCACTGATTCTTGAAATAAAGCTAATATTTTTGCATTTTTCTTACAAGTATAATCAACATGTTCATCAAACATTTCCTATCAATTATAACTCCATGGTATTTCATGCTTTCAGTGTAATGCACCCCTTCACCAGCAATGAAAATTTGCATTTTCCTGTCGACAGCCAATTGATATTGAGAGTTTATCCCAAGAATCATTACCCTTGACTTGATAGCATTTATGGATGCAATGAATAAATCCTCCTCCTTCAAAACAGGAAAGTATCATTAATAGGAAAGATGTATAGGAAGTTTGCTCAGTTTTTTACTTACTAGATTGATACACATAAAATCATATTTGTTGTATGTAAAATAGCTGGTTTTCATATTACCATTAATTTTTTTTTAATCAAGTACAATATAATAACAGCCGACAGAGATTAAAGGATAAAGGTCAGCTGCTGAACTAATTGATTCATTGTTGAAAAGGGTTTAGTAAAAGATTCTACCTCAATTATCCCTCATTTGCTACCAGGTTAGCCTGGTGGGTAGCATCCTCTCCGGCTAACCCAAAGGTCTCAGGTTCAAGTCAGGCGGGCAAGTGGGTCTTGTGTTCGTCCAGATGGGTTTTTATCTATGACTTGAAGAGGTGTGAAACGGCCATAGCCATCGAAGCACCCTATAAACAAAAAAATACCACTACTATTAAGTTTGCCTAGGTCTGAAATTTTCCTTAACACATAAAAGACCGGGTCATTTTCTTTCGAACTTACCCCAGGGGCCGGGTATATTCCCCGGAAAGCTGTTTTGAACTAGATACTGGTGATTGGAAATACGAAAGCGCAATAAACAAACTGAATAAGCTAATTAAAACATGCCCACATTCGAGTTTAATACTTTGGACCACTGATGTTTGGACCAAGTGCGAACAATGTATCAATATAGGTGGCCAATAAAGGCAGAATGTAGTAAAAAAGAGTTATCTCGTGATCCATCCGTAACAGATGGCAGGCGAAACACGAGTAAATTCGTGATCCGCAGTGTAGCACACACTTTCATGATGAATATCAGTGGGTATGTTCACACCCACACAGTGTTTTCATTCACCTTCATAGTTTTTCTGCCCAATTTGAAACTGATGCCAATCGTATTTATTTAATGTAATTATTATTATTATTAAGTTACAATTTGGCAATTAACCAGTTGGTAACATATGCACACAAATCTCTATTCTGTAAAAACTATAAAATGTTTTTCCAAAATTTCAAACCAAAACATAGTTCATCGTAATTCCTTTGCTAATACTACCTTAAAATAATAATAATTGGTTCATATTTTAATCGTAAGGAGTAAAATGAAATCATATTACCATTAAATTAAAGCTGCATTCTACTTATTAGATGTGCTTGCAACTTATGTTAAAAATATTTACATATTTAGGTAAGGGCATGAATAGTATGTCAGGCAGACAATAACATTTAACTATTGTTCTTTTGAGATATGATCATTTTTTCATGATGGTCCTTTATGTTCCTGGTGTATCACCTTGCATTGGCACCATGTCTAGTACATACTTTCTTCTCCTCCCTATGCTTTTTGGCAATTTATTTTCAGGGATTTCCTATGCAGGCTGCCTAATTTGAAACTATACTTTACACAACAATTTTCTCTTCAAGAATCCTTATTTTTGTGTCAGGAAATTGGCACAATTGCAAAAAACAACAAAATAGTTTATGAACCAATGTAGAGTGACTTGGAATAATAAATCGTACAAGTAATCATTTATGCTACTAAATGCGAACAACATTTTCATCTAATAACCAACAGTTAATATCCAAAGTTCTTGCTCCACCTTCGTAATTTGTGAGATTTGTTGTTGAAGTACTCATCATAGTGGCAGTACATTCACATTAAGGAATCCGTAGGTGAACGCAAGGGCTAACGCTTATCTTGTTTCTTCTATAAAACTAGCGACTAAAAACACCCAATCAACTGAATGGCTCTCCTGCAGCTTCTGTAGATTTATCGAGAGAAATTTATGCAGTGAGAAAGGTTTCAGAGTCTTATAAAGTATCTTACACGTAATTTTGTTATTCCAAAAATTTGCTTCATAATGCATTTTATTTTCTATTGGAATGAAATTTCATCTTGATGCACTGCAATCCATTGCAACCAGCTTGCTCGAATCACTGAAGATGATTCTGTCGCATTTTCCATTTCCCTCGTTACCCAGCTGGAAAATTAGCAAAAGAGAGTGAAATTGAAGTTGTGCACCGAACACACACAAGATGTGTAACATCCATAGATTTATAAGTAATCATGTTTGTCGTCACTCTGATATTTTTTGAGGACCAGCATTTATTTCTCTAGGACTAGTTACAGGCCACTCTCTGTCACTCACAAGCACTGCACTGTGCCATTTAATGGATACAAAACCGAATGATTCAAGCTACATCTTAACTTAATCCCTCTTCAAATCCGCATACTTCCCAACAACATCACCACCCCTTGCCTACCCAACATTCTACCCTCCATCACAACCCTCCACAACCCATTACCACTCTTGAGTACTCTTTCCATCTTCACCTTTCCCGTCTCCTTTGGATCCCACACGGAAATTGCATCTCTGCCCTTTTTACAATTCTCAGCACTTCTTCGTTAGCTTTCCTCTCTTCTCCGTCCACCTCACCTTCTCCATCCTTCACCAAACCCACATCTCTCGAAAGCCTCCAATCTAGGCTCATCGTCCTTCCTCATGGACCAGGTTCCAGGCCCATATAATGCTACGCTCCATTTATGAGGGTTTTCACTAAGATACAAAAATACTTGTCAACGATTGCACGGCGTGTGTCTAATCATCCCGTTCTCTCTCTTCGATTCGCGTCTTTGTGAGTGCAGGAGTTTATTGGGGAACGACAGTGGTGATCTCAGAATTCGCGGTGGCGATCGCTCCAAGTCAGACGCAGGCAATGCATCGTCGTCGGGCGACGCTCTGGGTGGAGAGCAGCAGCACCCGCCCGAACTGCCCCCCCGGCTGGCCGGTGGCATCAGGGGCACGGGTTCCGGCGGATCGGACACTCCCGGACTCCGTCTCTCCAGCAACAGCAACTTCGAACTCTGTACATCCCGCACGGATATTGAACAGTGTAAGTGTCGTCGGTGGCAGGACTCGTACGTATCATTCCACTCTCCACTTCCTCCCGAGTGTGCCGAGAGAAATTTTAACCTCCTGTATGGAGCTCGTTTTTTAGGATAGGCTTAAGTGAATAAGTTCCCGGGCGTAAAATATTTCCCTCTTGCACGGTGTAGCACCGGGTATTGTGTCGGTCCAGTTGGGTTTTTTTGACTTGAAGAGGTGTGAAATGACCATTGCCGTCGAAGCGCCCTCTTTAAACAAAAATATGTACTCCTTGGGTCCTAGTGGGAAAAAATATATGCCTGCGATGGTTCGCATCAGGATGAGGCACGGTAACCAAAAATATGTCATTCATACTGAGGGGATGATGCCATTCAAACGACTGATAAAATTGGTCTTTTGCTGTGAGGGGATGATAACTGAACGACCAAAATATACGTCATTCGAAACAAAAGGGTTGAAAATAATGTTCCTGGTCAGTACTTGGATGGGTCATATAGATTATGTGTACGCGTGTCTTGCGATAAAATTTTGTCGGACCATATATAATCCGGCCCATAAGGTGCACTATGATCATTCTGACCTGATCTAAGAAAAAATAAGTAGAATGATAAAAAAGTTTCGTTGTACATATTCTGGCTGCCTCTTTGATGAACGGCTTGCCGGCTTCGGAAAGACGAGCTGCGTTGTAAACCAACAACTTGGCCGCTTCA
>WURS02000013.1:13661387-13676592 GCA_011762765.2 Rhinocypha anisoptera | reverse complement strand
CGCACTTTCGACACATCCATGACTCCATCACCACATGTCTCCTTCAACTGGCGATGAATTTCAATCGGTGTCACACAACGAATGATTAAACGCTGGTCATGTAACGAAAACGTCGCCATTTTAAGTAATGAAAACAGTTCTCATTCTCGTGGCTGCCACTAGAGGTTCTGTCTATCATACAGTGCTGCCATCTCTGTCATGCATTGATAAAGAGTGTCTGCTCATTTTAAAACAAACCGCATGTTTCTATCTGTTTCCAGTCTGGAGAAAAAAATTGGAGGCCCTACAACTTTAATGCACCTCATAGTTTTCACCTATCCTCACCAAACGCCCTATCCCTAACTCCCTCTTTATTCTTGGCCACCATACTCTTTTTTGCAAAACAAAAAACAGAACTTATGAAACTTCAATAAAATCTGGAAGAATAATTTTAATGTCAGTCTTTAATTAAATTTAAAGAAATTCCAAACTACTGTGTAATTCAACAGTATAGATTTGCTGCCTGGCTTCTTAATAGTTTACATTATTTTACTCTCTCATATCTCACATTGCAATGGCAGACAAAAAGTTTTTAATAAATTATAATTACAATATGTATATGATGTTGCATCCTTCGTCCACACTTTGAAATATGAAATTCTATATAGACAATGAATCTCCCCTATGAAAATGGCAAGATTGACAACTTTCTCACCAGTCAAGCACTATTCTATGTGAAAAATAATATTTACAATGTCATGATATTTTTATTCACTCACAGTACATGTAAGGATTTCACCAGGAGAATTTAAGCTCACAAAAAAAATACTTTTCAGCAACCAAAACATGATGATGTGACTAAAAGTGACATAGAAACCCTGAGTGTGGGGTTTTGGCAGAACATTACAAAGTATTGATTATACTTCACCGATTCAGGCCGAACTGAATGAATTAAAATAGTTTTATTTGCAATAGCTGAAGATATGCATAAATGATATCTTTTTAGTAACAATAATTATAATGGCCAAGAGTACAGATATTGTATTACAATGTGACACAAATAAATTATCAAAATCAGCCATTATCTTGATTTTACATACAGTAGAACTCCGGCTATAGCGAGTATGGCTTATAACAAGAGTATCGCTATAGTGAGTGATCGTTTTGCATTGGTTGCTCCACTTGTTAAAACAGGCAGTTCTGCTAGTTATTACGAGTGGTCACACCTGCACTATCGCTATAGCGAGTAGATTTTGCCTTAGTTGGTGTTCGGGTTGCACAAATCACAGGATTAAAAAAACACTCATTACATTGTCATGCCTCGCGAATCTACATTGTAATGAAGACTTTACGAGAGACTTTGTGGTGATTTTATGCCACATCCTTTCCTGGGGAATGACTGAACAACTTTTCTTGGAATCTGTGCGCCAGTCTGTAATTTCCTGGTGCTATTTCATCCTTATAGCCGATCAATCAGAATAAAAGAACATATGGAGCTGTGAGCTAGACTTGTTGACAATACAGGAAAAGCTCATTTGTCTGTGTTGACCTTAGCAAGACGGCAAATCTCTCGACCCTCCTCTTATTTATGGAATCGTAATTGTTAACTGCAGGCCACACCTTATCTATGATTGTTCACGAAACGTAGCGAAAGATAATACTGATGTGTGACATACATTAGTTACAAGTGCATGGCTTTTGGTGACAATATTTTAAAGTCTTTTTAATGAAATGATCTATTTTCAATACATTTGCGGATGGATTGTCACAACTACTTCATGACTCATTTTCGCCTACTTTTGGTGCCGTTATAAATACTGAAAGAGGTGAATTTAAATGGCCGTCGGCTATAACAAGTGTGTGTTATAAAGAGTGTGCATTTTAACGAGAGATTTTTCGTCATTTATCAGCTCTCGTTATAGCGGACTTCTACTGTAATTATATTTTACAAAACACTTGACAATTCAGGTCCCCAAGTGTTACATAAATTCAAGATTCTACTGTACTAATTCCTCCTTGTTACTTAAAAAATAATTCAACTGTTGAAATGAGAGGGAAACAGCAATTTTTATCACAGCAGCAAGCGAGAATGGAGATTTGTATCTAATGTGTTAAATTGTTCCATTACCATTAGAGGCCATTACACAACTGGAGAAATTAGATGGTTTCAGGCTTAACTTTGTGACACTTCATGATGCTAAGTAACAAACTTTGTGGATCGTACAGGAGCAGTGAATCCGGAGGAGGAGAAGGGGGCAGTTGTGCAATTGAGGGATTGGTTAAGATGAGGGGGGAGTCAGGGTTGGCTTAGGTTATCCATGGGTGGGGCAGGATAGGGTGGGGGGTGAAGAAGTGGGGGGTGAGGAGGGAGATGGTTAAGAAAGTATGACTATAATGGGCAACATTATAGTCATTAAGAATATATGCAACATCTAATGTGCTAAGGTCACGTCAAGGAGGTGGGTGTGCACAACAAAGAGATTATCGTTTACTAAATGTAGATTTACCCCATTTTTCCTTATTTTCAACTGGCTCCAGATGTCGAGCCTCCTTCCCATTACTTCCAGATGGAGGACCTTAGGAGTGTTGTCACTCGTATGATCCTCTTCCCACAGGTGTTTGGCATAGTGAGACTTCGCCATGTTGCCCATCATAAAGCACCTTTTATATTCTTGTGCTCTTATTTTGAAAAACCTTTTCCTTTGCTCTATATATGCACCACTACAGTTGTTACAAGTAAATTTATGTACACCACTTTTCAACTGGAATGCCATGCCACATGCAATGAATGCTAATGAACTACACAGCAACAACACTATGAATGCTAATGCTACACCATTGTACTACACCATTATCAAGTGGTGTAGTACACCAAAACATGTCGGAGTAAAGAAGTTTTGTAAAAGTGGAATTGCAAATTGTCCTCATTTCTTGGATTATGGATAGTTTCCACCATATCTCACATGACTATAGCATTTACACCACTTTTGTCTAACATGTTGATTTGGTCCTTAGTACTGTTTAAGTTTTTTTAAATTTTTTATATTGTGGAAGGCAACTTGATATTGATTAATTGGAGAAATTATGTTTTCTGAAAGGGTGCCATGATTAGGTGAGCGTGGCATCCATAATTTCTCATTATCTTGGAATCTTGTATATTTCGGTACCTGACTCCCAGCGATCATCTCAAATGGAGAAGTTGTGTTTCTGTATGTATCTATGTGTGTGTTATGATTTATCAGAAATTCTTAGCATCAAAATTCTTAGCTTAGTGTCAAAATCAGCCATTATCTTGATTTTACAAAACACTGAGAATATAGGTCCTTAGCACGTAAAAATCAAGATTCTACTGTATCAAGATTGAGGAGGAGGATGGAGTGGAATTTCTCTGATTATTTTTTAAAGGTGGCAAATCCCAATGATATGATCCTTCAGAAGAAAGAGGTTGTTCGTGGTGGCAAGAGAATTAGAGGAGAGAGGGACAAACTAGATGAGGAGGCGTTGATGCAAGCGGCAGAACATGCAATAGAGGTATGGGACCTACGCCATGAGTTACATTACATGCTTATTTTATTTTCTCAGATATTTTCCTTTATATATGAGAACACAGTTTTCATATTGCACTGGTTTGCATACTGGTAATGGTATTGCTTCAAAGTGTATTATACTATTATAGCATCAAAGTGCTAGTAATCTCTTGTTTTGTTATATCTACTCCCCAATTAACCCCCAGAACGTTGGAGAGGCAGTTTTTGGAATATATTCCTAGCTTGACTCTAAAGTGATAAAGCTACTAGTTGTAAGGTACTCTAATAAAATTCTTTGATTCCAACTCTTCCTGCAGAAGATTGACAACCTTTTATTCCATCCATGGATCTTCCTGCAAAGTTTGGTGTAAATAAATATTTAAAAGAATTGTAAGATGCTCAGTCCCACAGCAATATTTGAAATCAAGGGTATTTTGTATTTAACATATATTTTAAACTTTATAAATTGGGTTGAAGGCTTACCTTTTGATTACTAATAGAGAGTAGTTCTGGATGGTGTTAACCCCAATAGTATCAGTGTTATGTTTTAGGACCTTTACTTGATATATCAATCATCTGAGTATTGTAATGATTGGATGTTTGCCAGATGATACCGTAGTCTAAAGAGAGATAACTTGAAAAGAAAACCAAGTTTTTCTATCAAAGGATTTGGAAAACATTTCTAAAGGCAATTAGTGCTTAAATATAATAAATGCTCTGGCATTCATTTATTTAGGATACAGAGACAATATTGTGACTACCTATATCAACTCATTGAAATGTGGTAATAAAACTAAATGTGGTTAATTCAGTCAGGTACTTAAGAGTCACTATTACTAATAACCTGTCTTGGTGCCCCAAAGTACAAAAAATATGTTGGCAGGCAAATAAAAAATAATGTTTCATCAGACTTATTGTTGGCATGAGTGATGAGCATTGCTATCAGTCTCACGTGAGACCCTGTTTGGGAATGTATGTGCAGTGTATGGGATCCATCTGAAAAGAACCTCGTTTATTAATTTGAAAAAGTTGTGTGGAATAGTATGATTCATTAAAAATTTCCACAATAAGACTAAGAGCATAACATGTATGGCCGCAGAACTCAGTTATGATGCTAATTGCATAGTTTGCTGAGTTTTACTCGATCACAAGATTGAAAGGTGACACATATTTGCCTGTACCTCAAAAATGTGGTCAGTTAAATGAAGGAACAAGAACTACAATTACAAGAAAATTCAAACGATAATCTTCTGGTTATCATTCTTGAGTTCACACAAATAGCATATATAACTTATTGGCAAAAAAATACATACATACTCTTGTTACCAGAAAGAGAAATCACAATGGTTTTAGTTGTGGTGAAAGGCAGAACTCTGGAAGAAAGTGATGCTCTCTCTCTTGCTGCTCAACATGGAATGGCTCGTGTTTGGCAAAACAGTTGATGTGTTAGATACAGCACCACCAAATGGCAAAGTCCTACAATAAAGTCACATTCTAGCCTGGGTTGTTTGATTCAACCAAAAGGGACAAAAATAATAATAATTTTTATTTTGCCAGGTGATCAAGATACAAGGTGACAAAAATAGGTGGTCAGTTGTACATGATAGAGGTGTGTCAATATATTCATTCATTCTGTTATTAAGTCTCAAACAATCACAAAAAATATACAAATATACATAAAGTGATTTCAGATGATATTGCATAAAATTTAAATATTCTTGCACATAATAGAACATATTATTTTGTAGGTATTCTCTAAGTTTCACCTTAAAGCTACAAACACTTTCTATTTGTTTCAGAAACAATGGTAGCTTATTTAATAATTTAATGCCCATTCCCTTGGGTCCATTCTTTAATTATTTTGTTTTTACATAATTATAGTGTATATCAGTTTTTCCTCTTGTGTAATGACCATGAATCTCTCTTGTTTTGTGTGAAGTATTTCATATTTTTTTTAACATTTGTAATTAAGCTTGAAATATATACATACAGGGGAAGGGAAAAAATGTAGATCTTTGAAAATTGGCAGGGATGAAGAATCATATGGTTTCCCTGCTATAATTCTCACTTCCCTTTTTTGTAATTTGAAAACATTTTGTGATAAGTGAGAGTTTTCCCAAAAAAGGATACTGTAAGTATCATATGAGTAAAATTCCCCAAAATAAACATCCAATAGCACTGTTCTGCTAGTAGTATGTCTAAGATAAGATCTAAGAAAAAAGAGGGCATATGGTTCACTTCCCTCTGAAAAGTTAGATCTCACTGGTACCAGTTGTATTCTTGCACCAATTACACTATAAAAGAGAGTCCTCATACAGTTATGTTCAGCTGATTCTTGCAGAGTACGATTTCATGAGGAGATTATCATGAACCTTGCAGATATTGGTAAGATACAGTTAAGGGTAAGAACCAGTTTAGTTAGGCAAAGTTTTAGAAGACAAGTTTCAGAGACAACGTTTCGGCATGTAAAATAAGTTCCAGTTTAACTTTGCGGACTTTGAACATGTAGAAAAATTTCTAGAAATAGAGAGATATAATAATTAGAATAAATATTGATTGGACATGGATAAAGTAAGGGCATCACCAATTATAATAACTTCCTAGATGGAAACTCCAACCACAACTTGGTAATATAAAAGTATAAAAAAAGGGAGGCCACATATATGCAACACAACTCTAGAAACTTTAAATAGGCTAAAAAGAAAGATATCAGGAGATACAGGAATAATAGAGAAATTTCTATTATGGTAATCAGAAGAGGGCAATTGAAAAATATGGAAAGGACCCAAAACAGTGATAATAGGAGCTGCAGAAGGCAGAGTGAATATAAAGAGAATGTAGAAGGAATGGGTTTGGACCAGATGAAGATATATATATACTGGGTTACAACACCTTATCACTCTATATAAATAGGATAAAACATTCTGATAACTACTTTTTATCCCAGGATACCAAAGTATGGTATTTTGAGAAATCAACAATAAAACAAAATAAAGTTGATAAGTATTGGAAAAGAATTGCAGCATTTTTCTTAAAAGATGCCCTTGTAACTTGAAAATAACCCTGCTGTATCCTTGTCTGACACACTTGTTGTATGTAAACCATGAAAGTTTTTATACTGTATCTTTTATTTTTGGAAATATAGCTTCAGGACCAATTGGGAGAGATACGAGTGGAAACTGTTGTGGAGCAGTATTTTGAAAGAGGTGGACAGATGCTTAATGAAACAGGAGAAAAAAAGACACGAGATTTAGAGGTTTGTTCAGGGCTCATATTATTTCTATCAATAATAATTTTGGTCATGCCACTTTTGGTTTTTTTAACATATTGTCATTTTCTCAAATTTAGGTTTTATCAGTTCGAGGCCTACTGGATAGTGTGACAAAATTTGTTGATAAGCAATACAACGATTCAGTATCTGAATTGTTCCAGTGAGTACTGTAGTTATACTATTTTTTATTTTTTTACATAAAGGAATTGATTTTTTATGTGTGATTATCCATTACATTTTTATCATGTTTCTCTAACTTGTCCACTGTTAGTCGTAGCTTAGGTTAATTTTAAAATCCAATTAAAAAACATAAGAGATGTATAATTGAATGAATGTGACTCTAGTGGAATAATACCCATTTTCAGTTATTTAATTGAATATGCTGGTGTAAAAAAGGAATGTAACAGAGTTTTTGGGCCATCTCACGATTCAGGTAAAGGGGATAATGCTTAAAATAATTGAGATATTTGTTTAGCACAATTGCTACAAATACAATATATATTCATTTGTAAAAATGACAAATGGGTGATAAATATCAGTGTTTGTAGAGAGACTCAGGTATTATTCAGATGCTATTAAAAGGATGGTGGGGCTAACCGAAGATTTGAAGAAGAATAAATGAACTTCATAAATACTTACGAAGTTATTATTAATAATACCAACTTGACTTATTTAGTGGATGTATAGATTTATTTATTTATAATTAATGTAACTAAATAATAATAGTTACATTAAATAATAATTTTATTTCATGATCTTAGTTTCAACAAATTGTGTCATTGTCAGGTGATACCTGATGATTACACAATTTGTTGAAACCTGGGTTGTGAAATAAATTTATTTAGTGGAATTTACATAGTTCATTTATTCTTTTTCCATCATGGAAAAATTTCATAAATTAAGCCCAGAAAACATTAAACTTACCAAGATTGAAAGGTTATTTGTAAGAATATAGATTAATTTGGCTTTGATTGTCATATTGTTGATTCACACATAAATCCCTAAAAGGAACAGATTCCCCATGGGGAATTCTGATTTCCCTATTGGTTTCCTGGAGGGAATTTGATTTCCTGTTGGTTCCCAGTGGGGAATCTGATTCCCAGCAGGGAAATTAATTGGAAAAAGAGGTGCAGTTTCAATAAGAGAAAAAACTGATACTTTGCTTTATGAAATTATATGAAAAACAATATAGTCTAGAGATGAACTTTTAATGAAACTCAGTGAAGAAAGGAAGGAGTACTTTGAGCATTAAAAAGGCAAGTTGTTTCTAAAACTCTGGTACACTTAGCACCATCAAAGGTAGAGCAATATGTAAATAGCATTAGGGATATGATGATTTGGAAGGACTTTAATAAATTAAAGATCAAGTAAAAGGATTTAAGGGGATTTTGGAACTAGTTTCCTGGTTTTTCTGATGTGTCACTTGGACCATTACCAATATGCATTCTCTTTGCATATGCATCTCTTTGCTAAGAATCCTCTCAGTCTAAATTATTCAGTTAATTTAAATGTTTTTGTAGCCTAGCCAGTAAATGCTGTGCTCCTTGGTCACTCATAATTATGCACGGGGTAATGGGAATTGAAAAGTTTTATCATTCTTCATTCTTAAAGAATATTTCTTGTTCAGGTATATATTTTGTTCCCTTCCATTTTCCATTAAGGAGCATTATTGGTTATTCCAAACAAACTTGAGTGATAAATTTAGGAGCAAAATATCCAAGCATCACAGGGTAGTTTCCATGTATCTACTGCAGCCTTGTGCTAAAACGAAAAGTACTTTGAAGGTCTGTTTGATTGGTGAGGGTAAAGAAGCTACCCAGTATTTCACCCATCTCTATGAAAAACTTACACATTGGTTTAGGGTGCCAGTTACTTCCCCTTCCCAGGAAGATTAGTATCCAGAAAATCACTGTTTGGTTTAGCTGCAGGTGTCAAAGAGGGATCCCATTCTCTGAACAAGTTTTCTACTCCCATGTTGTCACATTGTACTCCTGTATTTATTAAGGGAAATATATAATGTGGTCTTGCATTTTGTTTACTTGTTAGAATTTATGAATTAAGTTCAGGTTTAATAGTTGTAATAATTTTTTATAATGTTGAGGATCATATATTTGGTATTGAGATATTTTCATGGTATTGTTATCACCATGATTGCCTTATGTCTGATATCATTATTCACTACATATTTCCATTTAGATACCAAGTTCGCAAAACATTGGAACACATGAAGGAAAACAATGTTCCTGGAGATAAAGATGCTCTTGATGAAGAATTGGAGAGATTTAGAATCAGAAGGGAAATCGACAAAGATAAAGAGGATAGGGACTTTGCTAACTATTTAGTTACCCAAAGAAAGGTACCTATGGTAAGTTTTATGATGTGAGCTGCAAGGTTGCTGTATTTATAAAATATAGAAAGTTTATGTTATGAGGTCAGCAAATTAAATTGAAATATTTTTTATGAATACATATTTTTGCAAGCCATTAAAAAGTGCTGATTAATTTTCATACCCATTAAAAGTTTCAACATTAATATTCATTCAACAATCATATTACATACATAATTTTTGAAAACATATTTCCATTCTTAAACATTTTGGGGTTTAATGATTTGTACCATGAAAGTTATTCATACACATGAAAAACATAGTATGTACAAGGAGAGTTCTACAAGTTCTCGGCCTGACTCATAGATGGTGAGAGGATCACGAATATTCTGTATTAATTTTTTTGTTTGATTCATTACATGGAGTGCTGTAAAGTTTGAAACGCATACATTCATTTGTTTTATTCCTGTGTTGTTGTAAAGTGCGAAGGGTGTCTGTGTACAAAATGGAGAAAATTGAATTACAAGCAGTAATAAAGTACTTTGTTTTGAAAGGTTTAACCCCAACGGGCATCAAAATTGAGTTAGATTTTACATTGAAGGATTCATCTCTTTCGTTTTCAAACGTGGCCATTCATCCATTGAAGATGATGAGCGCTCAGGACGTCCAAAAACCTCATCTACCGATGAAATTGTGGCAAAAATTCACAATGCCGTACTCAATGATCGCCGATTGAAGGTACATGAGCTAGCCTACATTGCAAAGATCTCGACAGGCCGTGTGCACTACATTTTGCACATAGTTTTGGGTATGTCAAAGCTTTCCACACGATGGGTGCCACGTTTGTTAACCATCGACCAAAATTGCATTTGAATGAACATTTCTAAAGAGTGTTTTGAGTTGTTTAAATGCAATCTCGGTGAGTTTCTTCGACGTTTCATAACAGTAGATGTAAATGGATTCATCATCATATGCCAGAGAGAAAGGAACAGTCCAAAAAGTGGGTGGGCCCAGGTGAAAGAGCACCAAAGAAAGCAAAACTGACTCCGCCTGCAGGGAAAGTCATGGCTACGATATTTTGGGATTCTCAAGGAGTCGTTCTCGTACACTACCTCCAGAAGGGCAAAACTATCGCCGGAGAATACTACACTTCACTTCTGGAGCAACTAAGAGTCACTATTCAGGTTAAACACCCACATCTTGCTAAGAAGAAAGTTTTCTCTCATCACGATAATGCACCTTCACACACGTCTCGCATTGTTGCTGCGAAGCTTCATGAACTTCACTTCGAAGTGCTTCCTTTGGCACCCAGCGATTACTTCCTGTTCCCAAATATGGCTTGCTGGATGAAAATTCACATCAAATGATGAAGTTGAGACAGATACTTATTTTGCGGGGTTGGACAAATCATTTTTTACTGGGGGTGTTAAAATGTTGTAAAGTCATTGGACTAAGTGTATAAATTTGAAAGGAGACTTTATGTTGAAAAATTAATTTTCTTTTTTTTTTAAATCGTGTTTTTTTATTTGTCACGCCGAGAACTTTTAGACCTCCCCTCGTATATTAACCCTTCAGAATTATTCTGTGCCTCGATTATTCTTTCCATGGTGCAAAAGCACACAACTTGAATAATAACAGCTTTACCAACAAATGTAAACTTTTATGCTGTAAGTGGTAAGCATTCTGTAATAATCTACTTAGATCTCTGTGCTACGTTTTTAGCAATAATACAGAATTTTTTACACATATTTTCATCATAAGATCACAGAGTCATGGTAAAGTATTGCATATTGTATGACAAACCTAAAAACAACAAAAAAAATTAACTGATTTCAATTTCACCACATGTTAAACATTTTGCAATATGACTGATGCACGTTTTTTCCAATACGAGACATCTAAAGCATTGATGCCCTCTGTATATCCTTCCTCTTGTGTTTCCAGGCGTGTAGTATCATTTATCATTTTAGAAAACATTTAAGTCATATAACCTGTATAAGAAAAATTCCATGTTTTGTACTTGAAATATTCTAAGCTATATTATCTGATTGGTAATATGCATAAGAACTAGTCACTGCTCGAAGAATCAACCTTTATAGGAGTCTCCCAAGGGGATTTCTAGAAGCTAAAAAAACTTCGACAAGAATCTTGGCTGAACAAACAAATCTTCTGAACTCGGGAAGTTCAAGTTCGAATTCCACTTATGTCCCTCTTTTTTTGTTATTTTGGATTTCCTCACACATCTTATTGTATAATGGAATGATTCATTGTGATGTGCAAAGTTGAAGGATTTTAAATGCCATTTATTTATTAAACATTGAACAAAGGTTAAGAAAAAAATAACCATTGATTAGAGGCTTTACAGACTTGAATCGTACATGAAATATCTTTTTTTCATGTTAGCTGTCCTTCTCTCTCTCTTTCTCTCTCTTGTTCTCACATAAGCATCAAGGTAATTATGCAGTAGTTGACCAAATGTTGATGACCGTTTAAAGTGTCAGTCCTTTGTTTACATAGCACTTTTTCAAATGTCATTGAATAAAATGCGAACTACATTCCAGAATTAGGTAATCATAAGTAATGTAGCTTTCAACTTTTAAGAAGACTTATTAGGTAAATTTGTTTATGCCATTTAATGAATTATTTTGTGTTTTAGAGTTTGGATATTATTTCTGTTGCACTTAATTTCACTACTTTTGGTTTGGTGATAGTATTAGGTTAAAATGTAGGAATGGCGGCAGTCTCATCATTTTAGCAGGACTGATGTGTGATTTTTCTTTATGTACTTATGTTCTTTGATTATTTTTTTAACATCCATTCATTTTGTTCATCCTTGGACACCTCTTTAAAAAAAAAAGTTTTCTTTAAATATCATCACACCATCTTCTCACAACTTCTGCTAATTGTGAAATGTACGTGTAATTCATAGGTGTGAGCATCCCAGGTACGACAGAACCCACTCAAAGAATTGGTGCGCCCATAACTTTGGATTTTGATGTGAGTAACTTTTGCAGATTAAATAAATCTCAGATTAAACAAAAATATATATTCACATTGAGATCATGGACGGAGGATGAGGGGAGTTGTCTCTCTGTGTCTCCTTCGGTCACGATGGAACCTTGCTAGTGCATTCCTCAATATATTAGCCAATCTCTCTTCATTAGAATTCCCATTCTTTTACAACTCTTCCATCTCATTCCCTCATGAATAATTAAAATAGATTGCATCCGATTACCCACTTATTTTTGCATAAATCAGTGTGCTTGGTACTATGATGTGAACATTCTTATTGATAAGTGATTGCAAATAGCAAAAGACTGATGTAATATGAAAACTCCAAGGAATTATTTCATTTTGATTAGTGATTATTTAAAAGGAGTACATTGATAACTATTTTTAATTACTAAACATGTTGTTAGCATGTTGAGTTCTCCATTTCATGTGCCTGTGACATAAATAAATTATAGTTTATTTTAACTAGAAAAATACTTCAGATTAAATCGTAGTTAAAACAGTTTCCTCGACTCTCTTATGCTCCAATATAAGCAATCAATGAATGACCCTTATAGAGCCACTGAACTTTGAATCAATCCAGACAAGTTTATCTTTCTGCTATTTACTCTAATGGCGTTCATAATCATTACATTAAGAGTTTTATTCATGTTATAGTAATAATGGATATTTGTAAACTACATCAGCATTATGATTACAGCATTTAAAGCCAGAGGTAATTAGGATGACAGGTTTTTCCACATATTAATAATTCATGTTACCATAAATGACCGAATATAAACCCTCCTTTTTTGATGAAAAGTCGGCCATAAAAAGTGATGGGGTGGGGGGAGGTTATTTTTGGGCACCACAAAAGTTAACACCGGTCTTTCATTGTTTACATGTGTCCAAAAAATGATACGGAAATTGAGGAAATAACATGCAAGTTACATTATAGCAATAATTACAATGATACTGACTCTAAAATGTTATTGTTATGGCCATATTTTCTATTTTGGGTAATTGTTTTTTTAGTATTTTCAATAAAACTTTCTAATTCATAAAAATAAAAATGTTTATTGACAAGAAAAAGAGTTCTCGGGTTTCCGACCGAGTCCAAGGGTTATATGTAAAGTCCATCGAGTAGGCTTAGCTAGAGAGATCTTGCCCCTCACATTTATATAACTGCCCATTTTATTTAAACACGAACTAAAAATTAAACGAGAATGCATTACATTATGCAGTTACAGCAAAGGTATATGCTGAACATAAATTACAATTATAAAATATTTAAAAAATTCAAGTTAAACTCAAGAGCACCTAATTCAGGTACATATTCTGTTTCTGAAAGTGTGATTTACCTGTCACAGTAGTGAAAAGAAGACACTAATAAGAGATTTTAATTTTTTCCAAAAGTGAGACTTGAAGTTTGAGGGGTTATTCGGTCTTTTACGGTACTACTGTTCCAGTTGATCTAAGAAAATTGAGAGATTTCGGCCAACTGATTCCTTTTTCTAGTTAGTTATAAGTCAGCTGGGGTCTGTGATAAGTGTAAAGCTATATAAAGTAACCTCTTGAAATTGTTGTGTAAAATAATTAATTGTATATTTTATTATTTCACCATCATTTATTTATTAATCAAATTCTTTTGTTCTTACTTACTATTCCTTCCTTATAAAGTGAAAAAAAGACATTTCATGAATAATGTTTAATTACATCCTTAGTAATACAATTAGAAATTTACATTCTTGTATGAGAGATATTTCTTGATCACGAGGTTCCTCAAAAGTGAACTAAAATATTTTACCAGTCAATGATATTTAAGCTGCTCAATTATAGCATATGTATAATCCTAAGTGTTACCAGACCAATAATTTATTGCATGATCAGTTATTTAATATTAATATTGCTTTATGAAATTATGTCTGCTAACCAAAAGTCAGATAATTCAAAATAACAAGAAAACTTGTATTGAAAGATATTCAAGGCATCTCCTCCTAATTTTCCTTATTTTATTTCTATGCCTCCTTTATAAGTTTTCCATGAATGGAAATAATTATCAAGGCTTGACACCTTAATTTATATGCTGCAGTATACTGACATTTTGATAATTCACTTGAGAATTATTTTTTCAATATTATCATAATTTCTTTCATCACAGCATTAATTGATACCATGTTATTTTCCTCAAATGTGTAAAAAATGCAACAAATACAGTTTTTATTTGCTGTATTTTGTTTGATTATTTATGACAAATGTTTTTTTTTGTTAAAAGCAGTATAGTAACTATATTGAAATCATAACTTAGTCAAAACCGAATAACGAGCATGGCAGAATCAAAATAGTGTCTTGAATTATTATGGGAGGTGAAATCAAATCAGACCCACCCAAGATGGAGTCTATATCATAAGTGGGTTGAAAGTAAAATAGAATCAGAATAATAACGGAATTGAAATCTAATTACAATCATTACGGAATTGAAATCAATTCAGATTCGTTACTGAATTGAAATCGAATAGGGATTGTGTTTGGGTGAAAATCAATTGAACATAACAAGGAAACTTATTTTAAAATCAATCAGAATTGGAATCTTCCTTATACAGTAGACTCCCCTTATTACAAACAACGTTTATAAGAAGTTTTCGTTCTTATGAACCAAATCATTGGTCTCGATAAAAGGATAATCTAAATGTATGGTAAAGAAACGATATTATGAAATAATGAACTTTAGTCCCAGCCCCCGCAGGAACAAAAAATACTTTATTACGAAGTCTGTCACATAAATACTAGACTCCTTATTACGAACATCGTTTATTCGAAGTTTTCGTTATTACGAACCATATCGTTGGTCCTGACGAAAAGGCTATCTAAATGTATGGTAAAGATACGAAATAAAGAACCTTAGTCCCGGTCCCCACAGGTACAAAAAAAACTTTATTTCGAAGTCTGTCAAATAAATAACGGCATTCATTCGGCTATGCATGATGATGCCTTATAAATCAGGAAGCTTTGCCACACGTACTGGGCCCAAGAGCTTGAGAACTAAAATAAATACATAGGATACTTCGCATAAGCTATTTAACTGGGTTGACGGTACAGAACTCCCACTGG
>WURS02000013.1:13636255-13655059 GCA_011762765.2 Rhinocypha anisoptera | reverse complement strand
TGAGTGGTCTACCTTTCGCCTGGTTCCTACCCTTTGACCTATCTGGCATGGGTGACCCTACCAGGAACAAAATAATTGCTCCTGCCAGTGAAGCTCTAAGGGTCATTGAAACACACAAGCCCTTCCACCACATCAAGGTCGTAGTCCATGAGGATGGTCAAGAAACTTAACTTTCATAAAATATTTTACTTACTCTGTAAGTGTTTGGAGTGTAATTTAAACAATTAACTTCAAATCATTGATATTAGTATGTGTTTTCATGTTTACATGTGAAAACACAAATTCCTCAAAGTAGCCCTGGCATTTTTAGCATACACACCTGTCATTGGAGACTCGCACTAAAAGGGTTATGCAAGTCATGCTCTATGTTGGTCGCTCCAATGGCTTTGAATCAGAAAAAAAGAATGGTGTGTTTATGTGATAGTTTTCTTATTTATGAATGAAAGGGTCTTAATGGAAATTGAATTTCATGAAAAATATCCTTAATGCACTGTCATGTCTCAGGTTGTGTTGATTCAAAGGCAAAGGGCCTCAGATGTGTCATCAATTAGTTTTATAATCGAGAGCCCGAGGTCAGTATGTTCAACATGATTTGGGTTGGTGCTGATTTAATTTCCGAAACAACCAAGGGCTGTTATGTCTCGCTTGTGCATTAATAATTTTCATCTGCCATTCTTTGGGATCACACACTTTCTCGAAGGTGCATTTTAGGACATCTTCTCGAGTAACTGTTGTCAGCAAAGTACTGACGTATCATCATAGAAGAAGAAAATCATTGTTGCATCCTGAAAATGATTATTGAATCAATGAGACACTCTGGAAGCCTTTGATCCAATGGAATACTTTGCTGATATTGAGAATCAAGTGTAATTCTTACAGTCCATTGCCATGTCTTGAAACATGAGAGTATAACAGGTATGGGATATTAGTAACTTCAGTGATATATAGTTCATTTTATTCTTGGGTGTTTTATTTTCAAATGCCTGTTGAAGATGTTAAGATAAGTGGAAAATTGCCATATCCTTATCATTAATATGATCGAATGTCACCACATTATGCCTGAAACTACACAATTCGTTCCTTTTGAAAATGATCTAGTCAGCAAAAATTTTCCTTGACTGCCACTCCCATTAACTATATTCATTTTGTGGAAATTCTACGGAGAGACTTTGAGATTTTATTTATTAACAGATGTTATATGACTTGAAGGGAAATTTTTATTAATTTTAATAATGAAAATAGATGTTCAAATTTTTGTGCGCAAGAAAGAGTAGTATGCTTATTTTGAAATAAAGGGTAGTACATATCTCATGGGTCGAATTTGTTCTCCATAAACTTCCTTTAACCCTCTTGAGTGCCAACCTCTATCACTTGGTATATGTGAAAAATGCCAGGATTTTTTTGTGGAATTTGTTGATTTGCACATTAAATATATATTAATATCAATGTGTTTACATCACTTTTTTATTTACACTCTAAACACTTAGTGGGCAGTTCAATATTTTATTTTTATCTCCTAAACAATTTTTTAAAAATTATTAATTAAACAAAAAATCGGGCTGAGAAATTGGCCCATGGCACTTTTCGTAAATACCCCTATATGGCCAATAGATCGACCCGCTGACACCAAAAGGGTTAAGGCAATCAGTATGGAGTATTTTTTAATCCTATAGAACCCACTGGGCGTTTTACAAAAATTCTACTTTTTCATGCACATAATCGACTTCCAACTAACAATTTGTCAGCTTAACTAATGCCCCCAACTAACATATTCTGGCGTCTCCCATTGTTTAAGACCATAAATTCCCTTTCCTAGTCTCTTAACCACAATTTAATATATTTTTCAAGT
This sequence comes from Rhinocypha anisoptera, assembly GCA_011762765.2. Classification (NCBI taxonomy): domain Eukaryota; kingdom Metazoa; phylum Arthropoda; class Insecta; order Odonata; family Chlorocyphidae; genus Rhinocypha; species Rhinocypha anisoptera. The sequence continues at coordinate 13,653,210 of WURS02000013.1, read as the reverse complement.
ATTTATCTTGAAACCTCATTATTAGCCTACCTTTGTTGGACTCATTTTCTTTTAAAGAAGTGGGAAGGATTTGATTAAGTGTGTGTGGGATGATGAGTTTCAAAAATACAGTTCACAACTTGAAACTCTGCCTCTCTGAAAGTGGTGAAACTCTGAAAGCAACATTTGAACTAACCGCTGACCTTGCTTGCTATGAAAAAAACAAACCAAAATCACTTGGTTTCTTTTTTGAGTTTCAATGATTTCTATTTAAATGATTTGAATCATGATTGACATGCATATATACTTAGCTCAAAAAAAGAGATTCCTCCATCACAACTCGTAGTCATTGCTCACAGAAGTGGATGATATAATATGGGGTATAGTGCTGCTCAGAAAACTCTTTATCCCTTCTCCTTGATTATTCCCTCGTGAGGTTCTTTCCAATTACGTTTCACCAACTTTAATACTTCAATGTGTAAAAAGCATAGTCTCATCAGGTGTGACTTTGTGGAGCTTATGGATACCCATTAATGGGAAAACTACAAAGCTATTGCCATTATGGATCACACTATCTATTCCATTACTCGCCCTCCTGTTTTCAGTGCAATCTCATCATGCAAGATCTCTATCAATGGCTTTTCAAAGTTCTTCATTGGTTCTTTCCAAATTGATTTGGATTACTTGGAGGCAGAGTCAGTCGTACAATGCCAAGCCATCTATATTAATTAACATCCTACGTTTGCAGTCCGAAGGTTCTATCCAAGTCTATCCCAGCTGTCATATATTCTTGCGTTCTGATGTGTTTTCTGTGTGACTGTCTGGGTAGTGTTATTCACATGTGTGAACTATAGGCTCTACTTCCTACTTTGGCTATGGTGTCTCGAAACTCGTCGAACCCCTTTCAATTTGTGTGTCTGTTTAAAATGGTCCTTTCCTGTCTTCCCTTGTGTATGCCTGTACTTCTTTGACAGTAGTAACAGTGTCAATACCCGAATTCGGTGGTATACTCTTGGTGGTCAAATCCATCCTGGCAGGGTGTGGCATAAACCCCCCTCTGATTCTTTCGTGGCAAAGGAGTTCTCAGTAGTTCAATTGGGTGGCACGTTAAACAAGAAATTGGGAGATCAGAGTTTCTCTCAGCTGAAGACAAAATTTTTCTCTTGAGAACCTCTCGGTTTCCATCATCCTTGCCACGTTGTGTTCTTCCTTTTGTGTGTTCCTATCCCTTCCCTCATTTCTTATTATTTTTTATATATAATATTATAATTCAGGGTTATAAATTGAAGTGTTAACATACTTTTTGGCATCAAATTAATCAGAAATGTTAAAGAAAAGTAAATATGGAATGCATATTTGGATATATTTCATTATGGAATATTTTAACTCTGTTCAATCGCCGGCGCCTGAAGGGAAGATTGCCCCACCTACTTTTCTCTGGCACACATCCATCGTGAAAGAATGAAGCTGTCGCAGCTGAAGGGTTAAAAAGCCTCCTCTCAATGAGGGTGTTAATGAGAATGTAAATGAGGGTGTCATTAACCACTAATCTATTCCTCGTGACTTTATTCAAGGTTCACATCATCAACTCCTTCCTTTTCACAAAAGCATCGTTTAATCCAACATTTCCCATGAATATGAGGGCAAATGTCAAGGGCAAGCCCTGTCTAACTCCCTCATTTAATTTTGCCCATTCAGGTTCTCCATCCACGAACCTTACTTGAGCAGCCTGTGTCACAAACAGTTTTCCAATGAGATGCCTATCCTTCCAATCCACTACAATTTTTTTCAACACTTCCAACAGTTTCAACCACCCTACTTCATTGAAAGTTTTCTCAAGATCTAAAAAAAAAAAACCGGAGAATACGTCCTGATTATGTTTCCTGATTACCTCTACCTCTCCTTAGATGATCCAATATTTTTTTTTAGGTATTTGTTTGCCCTTTTCTCCAATATTTTGCAAAAGACTAATAAGACTACCTTTTGCTTCATGTGAGATCAAACTGTTGGTCCTATAGTCCTCACATTCTACTGATTTCGTTTTCTACACTATTGGATTCAATATCCACCCAATGGTATAATCCAGCCAAATTCTTTCATCATAAATTCTTCGAATTTCCTCGTAATATTAATATTCCTTATTTTCATTCATTCTGCTGGCATAATATCCACGGCCTCATTCTATCCCTCGTTGTGTCCCATAGTGCCCTTTTTATCTTACTGTCTTATGTTTAATCCTAAGCTGTCTCCACCTTTATTTTCTTTTTCTAAATCCAAGAGTAACCAATTATTCTTTTTGCCATAGAGTTCTTCCATTTACTCCTTCCATCTCTCCCAAATTTCTTCCGGGTCTATTATTGTCATTTCAGGCTTTATCTCTTTCAGGTGGAATTGTATTTCCTGTTATATTCTTGACTAGACTTTAACTTTACGTATATACAGTGCACCCATATCTCTCACTGTATGTAATTTTCTATGTACTTGCTCTACTCTTTCCACCATGCCTCCTTCACCTTATCAGTCTCTTGCCTCAGTTTATTAATTGCTTCCTCTTATACCATTATGTGTTGGTTCCAAAATTTAGGCCCGAATCTACCGATTACTACCCCATACTTCCTTCTCCCTTCCTCCATATTGATGTTTTTCCATTTCAAATTACGCTCTGGTATCCTTCTATTCATCTCCTCTGTACCCCGTGAATTATCCCCTTGTTCACTCTACCTTATAATTTTTCAGCAGCTCTTGGTATCCTGCCTTAAAGAACCTGCTACCTTTGTTCTACTACTGCCCTACTTTGGTTACACCTTCATTTAGATGTTCATCTTCATATTACTGATATACTTTCCTCTTTTTTTCCAGTGAAATCTTTTAAATGTCATTCCTGTACTCTAATGCCATTTTAAATTCTCTTGAATTTCATCCAACACTTCATCACGACTGGATTTTGGTTGGAGTCCGTGTCCACTCCTCAGAAGCTGCTGCAGTTTATATTACTGTGCCCATTATCTATTCCTGACCATGCCATAATCTAAATGGTATCTCCCGGGCCTATTAATCTGAATCCTTTCTAGGGTGTGAACCACATGTTGATTATTACATAATGTATTCCCTAAAAAAAATACTCCACTAACTTCTCCCTGTGGTCATTTTTTATCCCTCAACCATATTCTCTTACTTCCTTTCCACAGGCCTCACTGCCTTCCCTTCCTTCCCATATGACTGCATTCCAGTTCCAATCATTACGATATTCTTTCTCACAGGTATTGTCTCAATCACTTCCTCGAGGTCTAATCATACACTCTGTCTGCTTCTTCCTGTTGACGATCCTTAGGCACAGCCCACATTGGAACTGAATTAGTTTGGTCATCTCTTACTTCTACCATTATTACTCTTTATCAGCAACCCATTCAGTGTTGACTACCCCCGTTCCTAATTCCCTGTTCAGAACTACTCCACACTAATTCCACAGCCCAGAATATCAGTCTTCCTACTCTCTCTCTCATAAGGGCTATGGGAAAGTGATTCACCATTCACTATCCAGTTAGCCTACAAGGGGGTGTACATACAATGTTGCCAAATTTACTCCTGCAAAAATGTTACATATGGCAGTGTTGAAACACAATTCTAAAAATATATATATTTTAATCTGACCGTAATTCAAAACTAATAACTGGCCTTGCATCTCCTAAACTGTCACGAACATGCTTTAAATTATTATGCAAAGATGTCGTTAGGAAATAAGATTTGGTGCAGGCAAATATCAGCCCTGAGGACGACCCTTGAGTCGAGAGTTGAAACGTCGGCCGCAATGGAGCCCTTGACCCGGTGGAGAGAACCCGAGAAGACTTCACTTTTATGTCATTAGGAAGTCTACCAGGAGGAGGATGAATCTAAATATTTGATGGTATCGGCCGTTACTCAGTGGAAATGATTCATCGTGACGATGAATGAAACACTTTGTCAATTTCCACAATTTTATTTTGGAACTATCTGGGTTTTGACTGACTGAGTCATCATCAGGTACTGCAGAAAGAATAATATCCTATTTAAAAAAGTTTTTTGTTCTCTCTTCTGGGAAATAATATGGTAGATGATGTCATAAATACATAGATATCTAAACAGAATTGAATCCCCGATTTAGGAAGTGGCTCTTTGGGGGGTGAATTAATCAAGTTTATCAGAGGATTTTGTTCAGCCCTTGTCAGTACACAGTTGATATTAGATTACCTTCCAGGGGTAAGAGGCCCAGAATTTGCCCAGGGTGTGGGGAAACTCCCGAGAAAACTCCACTCAGGCCTTATTGTATTTCGTTGGCAGGGGTCGTTTTGGACATCGTTCGCTTCTTCTTCTTCTTGGCCAATCGAGTCAGCCTGGTGGGTAGCACACTCGCCGGCTAACCCAAAGGTCACGGGTTGGAGTCCATCCAGGGTGTGGGTGTTGTGTTTGTCCAAATGGGTTTTTTCAATGTCTTGAAGAAGGTGAGAAATGATCATAGCCATCGAAGCACCCTCTATAAACACAAATAATACTACTACTTATTCTTTTTGGGAGGTTTATGGGTGGTGGGCGTCTGGCAGGAGGTGTCTTGAGAGAGGAATGCAGGTGGCATCGCTGGGTGTGGTTTCCCCTGGGATAGCGAGAAAGTAACAAGGAAGCTGGGTTTGGGATGTGCCTTGCTGGTCTGGGAATCGGAAAGGATGCAGACAGCCAGGTATATATATATATGTGCACAAATGAGGGAGGAGTAGTGGTATTGGGTGTCAGAGATATAGGGAAGCAAGATGACTGATAGTTTAATCTGCGCTAATACTCTGCAGCTTTTGCTCCGGTGATCTGCAGTGTGAAATCAATTGTGGGCGAGGTTACCTTGTCCACTGAACGTGGACGTTCAGTGGAATCAAACCAAGTGTTTTTTATTTTGATCGTAATCTCCAATGGTCATCCATCATGCTTCACTCGGAACAAGTAGGTCAATTTTTCCCTTCTCTGTCATATTTTAGATATTTTTTTTAACTTTGCTGACCTCAACTTCATCCCCACACTCAAGGTCCCCGTTCTAATCGTGGCAGTCTTCTTCTTTATAGTTGTGATGTCCCAAGGATTTTGTGAGGTAGTGATGAGACTCCAGGAGTCTTGCCTCTCCCACTCCTGGATATGTAACCTGCCCCAATGAGCCGAACCCCATGGCGTCCAAGATTCAATCTCCTTGTGCCATTCGTGGGCAATATAATTGAGCCAGTTTCCCTTTTCCTTTCTCAATTGTGTTTTTTAATGTGACCATCATCTAATGGCCACCCCCCCTGGAGATCAGACTCCTTTGCAGCCTCCTCGGTGAAGAACAAACACTGCCTCCTGTCCAACTCCTTCCCTTCGATCTAACTAGCATGGGGAAACCAACCAGGAACAATAGTCATTGCTCCTGCCAATTGCAGCTCTAGGGATCATTTTTTTTCAAGTGTCAAACACTTCCAGAATGCTATTGTCACAATCCTCGGAGAAGAAAAATTAAGTGTAAGTTGATTCGAATGGGCAAATCCTATAAAAGATCGAGATCTTGAAGTGTCCACCTAAACTTTATAGACTGATCAAGAAAGTTGATAACCATCATAGGGTATCAATGCCATGATTACGTCGTAGTGGCCCTCGTTAAGTTAACGTTCTCTCTGCAAGTCTCTCCATTCTAAGGAAATTTTGAACTGAAGACTCCGCCAACTTCCACCATCACCCGAAATTTTTTTGAGACTTGGCACCATTAGAGGCAGAAGTTAAAATAAAAGCAAATAGCTCTTCAAATATTTTACTCCTAAATAACTTAATGTGTTCTATTTACATTCTTGGATTTGTGTGTTATTGTTTCAACTAGTTAATATTTATTGATATCTTTGTGGTCATCAAGGGCAGCAGTCACGAAAATCTTTATACTTAGAATGTCAGTTAATGTTGTTAACCAAAGTGTATATATTTCCTTGGCAGGAGCATGTCTTACATTCGAGTAAATAATGTAGAAAGTGCAGCTTTTGTCCATTTATATGTATACATGCACACAGATATGTATGTTTGTGTATATGTATTTAAATATATATGTACACACACTCATGCATACATAGCGAGTATATAAATAATTTATTTCCCTGACAGACATTGTTCAATCATAGAATCATCTGTTACAGAAGTACCTATTAATACTACAACTTATTGATAACCACATTAACACATTCAGATATTTTTTTATCCAGTTACGTGTATTCTCAAGTATTTGAAAACTACAATGGAAATGTAACTTAATTTATATTTTCCACTTGTATAATCCTGTCAGTATTATTTTTAACCCTCATTTCATAATTTCTATCAATTTACCTGAATGAAAAAGCAACTGTTGGATTAAGATATTTTCTTTAATCTTAATCCTTGCATCTCTTCCATTTTTTATACTTAGCTATTGATTATCATTGTTGATTCCATTACCTTCAGCTTGGATTCAATCGTAATTAATTGTCAATTAAAGTGCTGAACCACCCCATTGTTTCTCTTGATTCAAAATATAAATTCTCCCAGTGAATGAGATGTAATTATTACTCTTGATTTCCAGTCTGAATTACCATGGAATGAATGATATATGTATAGTCTCCTTAGGTTACTGCAAGCCGTTTTCCTAACTCCAGTTTTGTTCTGTAATACCAGTGAAAGTAATATTTTTACAGTAGATGAAATGATGGGCAAGAAATTTACAACAATGCATTGTTTTTTCTTTTGAAAATTTCTCAGAACCTTCCTCTATTGCTTACATTGCTTCCCACAATCGATTTGGAACTCAAAATTTCAAATGTGTTGAATTTATTTTTTTAAGAATGAATCAAAAATATTGCTTTCAAAGCAATAACTACATCTTGTACTATTTTTCTATTAGCTGGTCCTAACAATGACATCTATGGAATTAGTATAACTTGCATATATAAGATTGTAAAGGTAAATAAAATTCTTGGATCTATGTATTTTCATTTCACAGATTGTTTGTGAAGTGGAATTGTGACCATTCATTCTGGTAGGTACTTAAATCTAGATGGTGCCCTAGATAATTCTTCAAACATTCTTTCATTGCATAGTTCTGTATAAAATATTTTCATGAATAGATAGGACGGTTTTAATTATTGTCTGTATTAATTACCAAAGGAGTTATTTGACATAAGGATGTATAAAATATTATGAAAAATTATTTTTTCAATATTAGCTTCTGAGTGTATACATAAAATTGTTGATAAATCCAGTGTATAGTCAAAATGATTTCTTTAATTTGAAACATATTGACTTTTCTTTGCATGCCCAATTGCAGTGATTTTCAATGTCTTCTCATTTAATCTCCTGCCATTATTTGTAAGATGTTTAAAAAATGCTTTATGCACAGGAAGGTGACCAAATATGTATTCTGTCACTTAGGAAAAGTATATCGTAATTTAAAAATGCTGTGTGCTGGAAGTTTCAAGACTGTATTACCACAAGATTCTATGCTTGGTTTGGTTTGAGTGAGAATCTATTTACTATGAAAGCTTTGTGCCTGTTGTTCCTGAAGTTGAAGCAGGTAAAGATGGCTGCTTATAACGCTACAAATGTTTATTGAAGCGTGTGCTGGTTTATAAACATTAACTGCTTGGTGCCACAAAACGCAACAAAAGTTGTCTTTCAGTATCCCTTGGATGGTGTGTAGCTGTACATTTTGTATGCATAAAGATCAGACTACTGTGATTATTCTCATTACATGTAATTGTGTATTGTCTAATTTATGACTGAAAAAACTCCATTTGTAGATGTAACCTTGTGTCAAAAGTGTGTTCAAACATATGTTATGGTCTGCTTTTAGTTGTATTTTATAGTACAAAGATTCCACAAATCGAATTTAATTGTTACAGTGCCAATACATTAGGTTAGCTATTGATACCACATTCCTGCTATTGTAAAAACTGTACTGAAGTCATAGGCACTGTTGACTGCTATTGTATCTCTGGATACTATGGTGCAGTAATGGTATTTTTAGAGGAAAAAAGTTGTAAATGGCATTGCCATGCTAGTAGTTCCTGGTTCCAAAATACCTCACCGGGAATGACTGGCCCTGTAATAAAATATTGTAGTACATTTCAAAAAATATACCAAATAGGCCCTGTAAATTATCTGTGGGATACAACTGATATTTGATTTTATGGGAAACTATTTATCACTGATTTATTTTACCTCAACTAAAGCAAGGCTTTTTGTTTAATGATTGGTCTTGTAGGAGGTATAAAGTTCCTTAAATCTTATCTTTTGCATTTACATTGTTTATCTGTTTATGATTTGTGTAGTGTTTAAGACTGACTGAATGGATATTTTAAATATTATTGACATCCTTGGTTGTAATTCAAAATACTTTTGTTCATGAAACATTTTTATAGATTTTGTGTAGAAAAATTAGTCAATGATTTATTTTGTAATGTTATTACAAAATGGCAGGTATATTCCATTAAAACCACAGTGGTTGTGGTACCAAGTGTGATTACCGTAGAAAAGTTGCTGGTTTACCAACAATCTCTAGTCTGTTTTGTGTTCAAGTATTAAGGTTATGGATATTACTGTGAGGATTAAAAAGTGTGCCATCAAATCATGCATCTTAAAACTTGTTTAAACTCTGTTACTAGATGAATTGTATAACATGGTCTCCATAATTTTGAATGTAATCTTTACGAAAGTCATCAACTGTTTGCAAAATTCACTTGAAAGGCATGGCCTTTTTGTATCTACATCGTTATGGCTAATGCTGTGTAATGGCCACTTGCACGTCACCTGCGTGTACCATATTGCCTCATTCTTAAATGTTAAATTGAAGTGGATACATTTTTTAAGCGAATAAACTGCATGATTCTAAAGCGGACTATTTATTTTGCCAACACTTGTATTTTGGATGCCAGAGCTTGGCGGTTGAGTTTTTATCACAGAAAAATTGACCGCAATTATGGGTAGGTCCACAATTTCCTGTTGCGTCAATGTCCCGCTATTTTAATCTTCCGATAACGTCATTTCCGCGGTGTACTCACAACAATGCTGTGCTGTGTTTTATATCCGGTCGGTTGGGGAATGGAAAAACTACTATAACCCCAGAATGTCATATATCGTATTTGGAAAAGGGGCGGGTTTCAATGCGGAGATTGTGTTCGTGTGATTACTATTGAGTCCATGCCTTGAAACTCGTCGAAATGTTTAATATAATTAATCATTTTTAAGGTATAGATTCGTAAGATATTTGAATAGCATTTGACAATTTTTATATGGGCTCTCTTCGTTAATTGATATTAGCACACATTTTTACATGATATTTCTAATTATAATCATTGAGGGAATTTGTAATTAGAAACATTATCATCATGCCCTAGTCGGGATTCGAACCTACGAACTTTGTTTTAGCCGTCGGGTGCTCCATTCGCTAGGGTAACCGGGTGGTCATTAATTTATAAAAGTGAAACGAAATGAATTTGTTGCGTTACGCATAAGATATTAATACTTCCAGTGAAATTATCCTATAATTATATAAGAAAAATTAATTTTTTGAGATCATGGAAATGTGTAAATCAATTTTCCCAACTTCTTGCTAATTCTAGGATTAGAATGTATTTTATAAATTACGTAGGTCAGCATTGAATTCCATCTTTTTGCTGTAATGAAAACTAAAATGTTTACGTAGGAGCGCTTTTTTAAATAAGCAGTTATAATTTACGGTGACGAAATATTTTATAAAATTACATATGTAAGGAATATAGTTTATTCAGAAGTTTCGTGGATTTTACGATGAGAAAGAACAATTGATTATTTTAGGATCTCACTGTTGAAATAAATTAATTTTAAATGTTTTTACTTAGTATTTAAAATAAGCGCTTCTTCTGTTGTAAAATATCATTGTCAATCGTTGGTATTGGCCTCTTGTGGACGAAAAGTAGAAGCACTAGAGCACACCCAATCGAAAAATCTTTCGAGTTCCTTTCTTACAGTGAGTATTCCATGGGACTGTACTAAACTGCAAAGGCGATTGAATAGCATAAGAAGTGACGTTTCTGAATTAATGACTTGCCATGTTTAATTATGATGTGGCTATTTGCGAAGAATGATTACAATTTTGCAGTAGTTTAAATTGGATCCGATGCATGATACTTTGAATGACTTAAAGCATATCGTGCATCCGGACTTGAATTCAATAGTGCGCATGCTTGAAAGACGCCATCTTGGAAGTGAAAATTTTATGGTAAGTGGCAGAATTTGTCAAATTACTTTATTGTTGTAACCGTGGTTGTCCCTTGATACTCTCTTTTACGTTTTACGACACATGAATTTTTGAGGCTCGAAAAAAAAGCCTAGAGAGGTTTAAATGGCCTCCCGGAGGCTGAAACGCCTTCATCATCTCCTCTATTCTGTGCGAAGTTCAATAAGCTTAGATGTCATAGCTAAACAATTGGCGATTGATTTTATATGAAGATTTTGGTTAATATTTTGCCGTCGTTGTTTGAAAACCAGGGTCTGGTGATTACTTCTAACTCGCGGTTGTCCTTAGATGTATTTGTTTTACTATGCATATCCGCTGGGAAAACTATCATTAATGGTTTGCGGTTATGCGAGATTTTCGATGAAATGACAGCGCCGGGAATACGTTAAAGCTTTTAATAGAATACTTTGTGTCCAATCTTTATGTTTTATGTAGAAATGCCACGGTTGACAACATCAGTGTGGCTAACTTCCCCCCCTAAATGAGCTGGTATTCTTTTCCGAGGAAAGAGGAAATGGTGCAGGGGTTTAACGTGTAGTGCTTGGTGTGTTTGTATCAATGTGCTAATGAGTAAAATAATAATATTTAATGCTCTCTGCTACTCTTATTTTTCTTCTGTGGCGCGCATGTAGTTACAAATGTGAATGAAAGTACGTTTTTATATGAAATACGTGGTGTGCAGTGTATCAACACGGATATGGATTTTTACTTGTTAACAGGATTATTCTTTTATATAGGTGATGGTCAAAATACATGTTAAAAATGGCTAAAGGAAATCCTGTGTGACGTCTGTTTTGTATGTCGCAAAATAAAGCTCGCCGTTGCATTCCACCAAATAGAGACAGGTCGGGTGCAACACTAACGTGACAGATTTACTATGCCAGCTGTTCCAAGGTAAGCCCGTTTTAAGGTAACTTTAATTCTCATTCGTGGTTAATTCACCTCAGTATTTATGTTTCATTGGTTTAGATAAACAACATAGTGAGTCAACGTATAAGTGAATATTTTGTATTGTTTTTCTCAAGCGATTTAAACTTGTTTAAAGGACCTCCCATTTGCATTTAAGGCCATAACTTTGGTATTATGATTATAATCTCATGTGATTTTTGTTCGTGTGGCTAATTTTTTCGTAAGATCATTATATCCTCAATTGTAGTTTACATATAATTTCCACTTCTAAGATACCTTGTAAGTCAGATACAAGTCAGTCTCTTAAGACGTCTCTGTTTAGGCGCTTATGTTTGTCGGCAATTGGTGCCATAGTAAAATGTATTTTAATAGACTACGTTGGAATTAGTGATTGGAAGTTATTCATATTTACATTTATCACAATTTGCCTTTGTATAGACTTATATTTAGAAACATTGGTACTGTCCCACATTTCAGGAATAGAAAGGTATTCCACAACGTCTTACACGTAAATGCCTGATTCCACCTACCCTAAATATTGCCCTTGACAAATTTATAACTTTTATTATTTTACAGTTAAAATAACATAGTATTGGATTTGATGGGAATTAGAAGCAAATCATGTTACAGGAATACACTAATAATTCCTTGAATCCTCAAAAATCACCGATTGTGTTAAAGGTGTTGGATATGGGGTACTTGGGAAGGGCTTGACCTTGGATAGTGAGATAATTGTAATTTCTATATATTTTTAGTGTTATTTCAAAGAGAAGGATCACTAAAATTGAATGGAAGTTTAGATGGTATGACTAAGATGTCCAGGTAGGAAAAGGTGTTAGGGTTTTAAGAGTTTAATTTTGTTTTATTGATTTAATGAATTCTACTTTGTAGCAATTTGAAAAAATAGCAAATGTTACCTCAGACAGTCAATAATCTCTTGTTTTATACTGTACATACATGTTATGGTGAGTTAAGACTATATAACAGCCAGAAAACTAATTATTCAAATGTTATCTCCTGATAAAATATAGTTCTGTTTCAATGCAATGTTTCCCTGAAGGAGATAATTCACCTCTGTCCAATTGCCCATTTACCTTCTACCTCACACCGTATGTCATGGCCTCTTGGTCCACATAATCTACAGATTGTGGTTTTGTGTGTGGTGCCTCTTCATTAAATCTTCCTTGGATTATTGATGAGTGATTTTGAGACAATGGATGAAGATTTTGTGAATGAATGAATGAGTGACTACAGTCACCTCAGCCCGGGAATGGGCAAGTTCAGTGGATATCAGGTGCACAGTGGTGAAGTAATGTCTTTACGGCAAAGTGTGACACTTACTGAATCAATCAGATGGACTGTCAGACTTGATTAATGAATCTACCAATTAAGGTAGGTTTTTGATGAGCCTCAGGTTAGATTAGCCCAGCTTCATCTACACCTAATCCCTCTTCAAATCTGCATAACTCCTACCGCCTATCACTCTGTCCAAAATCCCCATTCTCTTCCTCTCCCTGCCTCGTTTACCCAGCATTCTCCCCTCTATTAAAAACTTCAACCACCCATTGCCACTCTGAGTACCCCTTCCATCTTCACCTTTCCTGCCTTCTTTGGATTTCATACATCAATCGCCTTTCCTCCCCTACCATTCTCAGCACTTCTTTGTTAGTTTTTCTCTCCGGCCACCTCACCTTCTCACTATCCTTTGCCAAACCCACATCTCTCAAAAGCCTCCATTCTATGTTCGTCATTATTCCTGTAATGGACCAGGTTTCAGATCCATATAATCCTATGCTCCGTATGAGGGTTTTCACTAATCTTTTCTTCAATTTTTCTTCAATCTTAAGGTCACTCTCATCAACTCCTTCCTTTTCGAATTCATCTCTTTTGCTAATGCAATTCTTTGTTTAATACCATTCGCTATGTCCATTTTCCTCTACAATGCTTGCAATATAAGTTATCTTTTCTACCTGTTCCAATTTCTGCCCTTCAAGTATGATACTTATCCTAGCCTTCTTCTTTTCTAGCCTCCCTAGCCTCTTCTGTTAGGCTCAATTACAAAAAATGGTAATAAAAAGCCTTTGGTGATTGGAGTAACACAGCATTCAATCCTTGAGTCAGTTTGATAGGCATGGGTAGAGCCCAGAAAGTATGAAGGAATGTGAAATTCACTCTTGGTAGTTCCTTTCCATGTGCTGTGCTTAGTTTCCCCAGGAAGATGTATCTAGATGTCACTCAGCATGGTTTAAACTGTAATTTGAATCCGATGTCTGAACTATATTTCCCAGCGGTCTATCCACCACTCCCACTGGAGTCATGGATTGGAGTTTTGATTGAACAGGTCAAGACGAGGAGAAGAATGAATGCAGATATGTGGCAGAGGAAAACTCCACATGGATTACTGTTAGGAAGGAAGAAGATGTACAATGTTATGGGTTGAGCACATGTGATGCAGTGGCTTTTCTCAGGAGCAAGAAAAAAAAAAGAATTGGAGATGGTGACTGGAATATAATCATGTAGGGGGGCCGAATTTGGAAGGATTCCAGGCATTAAGTCCATCAAAGAGAGCAAGAGAATCAACATGGGTTATATGCTTGGAGGAGAATGTAGGGCCACAATCAAAATGGTTTTGGATCAGAGAGTCAAAGATAATTCAGGCTTTGAAATTTGCAGCAGGGTAAAAATGCCAGTTCTCAATATATTACTACATCATTACCTTTAGTGAAACATTAAATACTCTTCGACGTGTCAACTTGGAAAAGTCCTTTGCTCTCCACTTTTCCTTAATTCTCGTTTCTCCCATTTTCTTATCTTGTCATAATTTATTCAAGGATTATGTGGAAGAAATGACTGCTTTATTCTCAATCTCCCCTCAAAATAAAAGACATCTATCATCGATGAAAGGGCCCTGAACTTTCTCCGTGAATTTGCTCCTTTAATATACAGTACCCTCTGCTATTATAATATGCAACCTTGTGGTGGGCTTACCCCATTACGCAAAACACTTGAGAATCAACGAAGAAAATTGCTCCCATTCAGGGATGCTTGTTGGAATTGTCGAGAAGGGTATTTGTTTGTTTGCACATACTTCTCTTGGATTGTGAAAAATACGAACCATGTTAGGGTGAGGGCACAATCTCTTTGGGTCTACCCGTGGAACGCAAGAACATCGGGCCTTTTTAATGATGAGGAGATGGCAATTTTTCACTGTTAAAAAATATTCTTTATTTTGACCGCTTTCGATGTCGCTGCATCATCACGCCTGAAACTACGCAATCAGAACTTTATTCCTGTCTAAAATAACCTTTCGTGTTGAATTTGTGTCTCTCTTTGTTGTACATCTCGAATCGTGACCGACTGCACGTGAAGGTTGAGCATGCGAGGACATTGCGTGTATGCGTGCGTTCGTCACGAGAGAACCTCGAGAATGAGAGAAACTTTTCCCCTAGTATGTGTTCAGTGTTGCGTGACGAAAACGGGGAGGTGGCTGCCGAATGTAGAGAGAGAGAATGCTGGGAATACGTGGACGATGATGACTTGGGGAACCCTCGTTCGAAAGATTTTTTACATTCACATAATCGTTTCGAGCCCTCGGAACTTGGTTTGGGGAATCAATGCCTCGGCCATCTGGAAATTCAGGCTCGGTGAAGATGCACATGTTAAGAACTGCGCTGCAGTGGTAGCAGTGTATCTTAAATTTAGGGTGTGCAAATCCAGTTTATGGTCATTTGGCACCTGCAGAAAATCAAAGAAAACACCCACACCTGTGGCGGGACTTGAACTGGTGACTTCTTTCAACACTAGCTTGCTACACACCAGTCCAACTCAGCCAGCTAAAAGCAAGGTCGATTATAGTTTTGGGTCACTGCTGTGTGATTCATTGTGACTTTTTTCATTAATCCATGGTTGGAATGAAAGATTATCATACTTTTCCACAGTATTATATATGGTACGTACACGGTAATTAGTAATGGTATAGTATGATATTCTTTCATTCCAACCATGGATATTCATAACTTCCATGAAGTGAAGCTTAACTTCCATGAAGTAAATATTACGACCTTCCATGAAGGTCGTAATATTTATTTAGTCTTTCATTGGGATGTTTCAAAGATGGAGTCCTCATTAATGGTAGCACTATTGAATCTGTTTTTGTTTTGACGTGAGTCACCGTTAAAACTGAAACGATCGTCACCAGATGGTGGGAGGCATTTTCAAAATCCTCTTATAATCTCCATGTCCGACATATCAGTCTTATAAAGAGAATCATAAAAATTGAGAAGGTAAGATAAATTTATAGATTCTAAAGGCTTGGTCAATAAACGCAATTCCAAAAGTCAGAGGATTTGATTAGATTTTTTCATTTAAGATTTTTAAATTGAAAAAAAAAATATTTAGGCTGGGCTATTGATTCGAGCGTGTGAGCATTAATAATGAAGGACAGTTGTGCTTGTGATGAGATGATGGTATTCTTCCTGTGTGTGCCGAATAAAAATAAAGTTCATTTAGTCGAAATAAAAAACCCTTGGTTTAATTCCACTGAAAGTATTTTCAAACTACTGGTTTCGACCTTCATACTTTCAATTTCATTTCACCTCTTGAAAATGACCTGTGGAGGTTGAAACTGGTAGTTTTAAAAAAACATTCTGTGGAATTAAAACAAGTTTTTTTTTATTTCAATCATGTCAATATTCCACAAGGTAACCTTGCCCACAATAGATTTAGAGTTCTTTTATGTATTTGCCATGTTGTCCATCTTCATTCCTCATTATTCATTAAGTTAGATTCCTTTATCTTCAAATTTCCTGTTCTTTTTAAATGCTTCTAATCTACCATGCTTTGTGAGCAAAAGAATCAGATGGTTTGTAGGGTGTTTTATTTTTGTTACTGTATTCAAAGTGACAAACTGTACAAACCTGAAGTAACTTCCTTGTGTAAGGCCAACGGTCTCCAAGGATTGTCTATGTTTACTCTTGTCATTTGAACAGCAATTATTAATTTATTGGTCATCGTCACAAAAATTAGTATATAATTACTATGAGTTACTGACCAAGAGTGCATGCAGTTGTGCAATCTTAGCAATTGTGGTGATGCATGAAATAATTTGTAAACCATTCATATTGTATGGACTAATTTTCATGGCATTCATAATAGTGTTTTATCAACTCATAATCATCATACAGGTTATCTTTGAAAGCCAATCTCACCATTCTGGTATTCACTCTATTCTTATCTTTCAAATCCAACTTCTGCTAAATAAAGATAAGATAGAATCAGAATGTATATGAGAGAGGTTTTAAAAAGTATTAAATACATAGGATAAATTCTGTAAATTCATTTGTTTTGTTGAAATTCAATTTTATCAGACAAAGAGGGTGGTCAAAAGGGTACTAAACGAGTTTGTTTGACATCTATGCTGCTAACCCTTGGCTTATTAATGCATTTTAATGATGAAGTGAACATCTTTGTTCTAAATCATTATAGTAATCATCTTGCCCGAGGGGCATCTATTCACTAAATATTAACCTTATGTTTGGAATTGGAATATGCAAAGAATTGCAGACTCTTGATAATGTGAGGAAGAGATAAGGTCATTTGTGCTGGAAGGAGAGTATTCAGGATTGTGATTGAAGAATGCATATATGCATATAACATTAATATTTTATGTGGTACGAGGGCGCTTAGATAAGTCAGTGACTTTTTGAATTTCTCGCGCAGTTACTCCAAATGCAACAGTGCTGCCGTCAACTGTAATCTTTCAGTGGGCAACTGTCTAATTTTGAGTAAG
>WURS02000013.1:13619200-13636155 GCA_011762765.2 Rhinocypha anisoptera | reverse complement strand
TTATTTGGAGGGAATAAAAAAATTAGAAAAACGCTGGACTAAATGTATCGAGCTAAAAGGTGATTATGTAGAAAAATTAAATGTTTATTTGCCGAAAAAAATTTGTTTTGTTCAAAAAGTCACTGACTTATCTAAGCGCCCTCATACTTTTGATTTGATTGAGGCAAAGGATTCTCCGTGGCTAATGATGTCATCTTACGATCACTTTCCCAGTAGCCAAGGTTTAATAGTTGATAATTGCATGATCAAACACTCAAAATGGTAGTATTTTTACTTGTCAAAACAACCATGTTTTTTCCCTTTAAAAGGCAGAAAGGGCGAAAGATCTTGGGGCACAGTAACATTTAAAATAGTCATTTGACTGAGGAGTCATTCAATTTTAACTGTAAATGTTAATTCACATTTTTGTGGGTGTGCACTCTTAAGAGAGAGAATCAGTTGTTGGAGGAATTATTGTTTTTTTTCATGGTAAACATTTGATTGAGACAAATTATTTTGAATTGCTTCATTGGTCGTGGGACATTCTTGCTGTCTCTCATAACCTGTTCTGTGAATGCGTGGTCAAAGTTTTGCTAAATTTCAAGGGACATGACAGAAATACCCAGAATATTATCTGTCCAACATGGCTTTTGATAATGAGAGCAAAGGAGTTTCTTATGGCAATGAAAGTTGGAATTTTCATGTGAGAGGAAATATGGGTTGCCTGTGCATGATTTGCTGAAGGCAGTTGGCAGTTGGATTGAGAGGAGAGGGGCAGGGAAGAAAATAAATGCAATGATGCACCAATCCAGAGAATCGAGTAATAATATATCTATATATATAGATATAAAGGAGAATGTCCTGAGTTACTGGCTGATAATCAACGTACAGAAAAAACCATATAAGTTATACCCTTGAAATTTTGAATGTGTGTTCATGTTGTTATGTAGGGGCCCTGTAAGAAAGGATTTTACAAAATTCTTATTTTTAAGGGGAAAAAAAAGGTTTTTTAGAAAGTATTGTGATATTTCGAGAACTAATTAAGATAGACTTGCTTTTTGCTCATAAATGTTCCTTATAAAAAAATCTGAAAAGTAATTTCTGTCCATGTTAGGAATAAATAAACTTTGTATTTTTCCACAGATTTTATTTTTCTTTCAACGCATTTCGCCGTCACTACGGCATCGTCAGGTACACAGTGTACTAGAACACAGTGTGTACAGTGTGTAGAAACTTACCTTAACTAGTAGATTACCCCTGCATTCATATGACTGTATGTAATGCATTTAAAATTTTGTTGTGATGGGGGTGTCAGGTGTGCAACATACTTTTGTGTTTGAATCCTGGTATTTGATGCCCAGTAGCATAGAAACTTGACAAATAGAGATACCGCCAAAATATGGTTGATGTACTCTCCAGAGCAGAGTACTGGCTGGAATGTGTCAGAAAGTCTGATATCATGTATAGTGTGTTGTGTTTGGCCTACCAACAAGGATACAACTCGATATATGTATATACAACTTGCTCAGCCTATAATTCTCCTTGGAGAATCATGGGGGTGAGGTGGCAGGGTATGAATTTGAAACAAGAAATTTTTGCTGAAATATGAGCTTAATCACATATCTTGGTTCAATGAGCATAGCATGTAGAGATATTACACGGAAAATACCAGGAAGCCCAAGGGTATACCAGTAAGGTTGTACAATATTTGGCAAATAATGATGATGAAATGTCTCTCTCTAAAAAACATTTCTTTTATTTCATCGTTCCAATTCTTGAAGATTTTCTCATTTTTGCCACATGTGACACCAAGTGATTACTGTATTTTAATTTTAGAAGTATCATTGAATGTTTGTTCATTTTTTATGGAATTTTAAAAATTGTGTTGGGGTTATATAAGAATATTTTATACATGCTCATTATGGAAATACTTGCTTAGAAAAAGGAATAACGTACTCCTTATTTTTCCACTAAGATTTTTAATCTGGTACGACTAGTTTCAACGCTATGGCATCATCTTCAGGTACCAAAGGTAGTGAAGCGTAGTGCCGTAGCTAGTCGTACCAGATTAAAAATAATAGTGGAAAAATACAGAGTACGTAATTCCTTTTTCTCAGAAATGGATTTCCACATAGTTATACCTGAAAATATAGAATTACTTGCTGTTTTATGTGAAAATGTTTCCTTAGAGAAATTTTTAAGAAGTACCCCTTCTGTTTGTTCTTCAAATGAATCGCCTATCTATCGGGCAATTATTTGCAACCCTTTAAATTAAATTGCTCTTAACTTAACCCTTTTAATCATTATGATTTTTTTTCACGCACTGAAGTTTTTATGAAATGTGAGACTCAACTTGCTCTCTCTTTTGGGAAGAAGCCCTCATTGGAATGAGGGCTATTATGTAAAATAAATAAATGCTGTGTGTAATGTATCTTCAGTTTTTGTGATACTTTCCAAACAAATAACACAATCTACTACTCATTGAAGAAATTAGTTTAGTTAGATACTAAAGCAGTTCCCTTCTTACTTTTGTAGCAAACACCTTTATTTCGAGGAAATCATGTTGTGTTTTTTTGTATCATCCTATTTCATTTTTTACTTCCATTAGGGACTTGGAATTACAGATATTTTTTTACCTGAGAAATAAGAATTACGTACTACGTATTTTTCCACTAAGATTTTTAAACTGATACTTCTAGTTTCAACGCTATGGCATCAACTTCAGGTACCTAGCACCGTAGCATTGAAACTAGTTGTACCAGTTTAAAAATCTTAGTGGAAAAAATACTTAGCACGTAATTCTTATTTCTCAGATATGGATTTCCACATAGTTCTGCCTGAAAATATCGAATATATTTTTTACCATCAACATTAGTAAGACAAAAGAATATTTCAATGGTGTCCTTATCAGTGGATATCTTCTTAGTGGGCAGTTTTTAACCCTTTAACTGTGCAAATAACCTGAAACACAGCCCCCACACAAGCTCAAAAATATTCTTCTTTTTGACTTATTTTTTTGTAATTTTAATAATTATCACTTTTTATTAAGGTAAGATTGTGTTTTAAAGTTTATGGTGACTAATTGTCATCTGACTTTACTTTAAAACATGACTTTCAGGATGTGTTTTATTAAAAGATCAAAAACTTTGAAGCACACCTATGGAGTAGAGACCCACATTCAAGTTGCCAATAGGCGATGGGAGTAGTCTGCTACGGTGATCGCTTATAGACTAAGGGAGCATTTAAAGTGTTAATCACCATGATTGAACTTGTTTGCATTGAGTGAGTAAAAAGGGAAAAACACACACTCTGGGGGAGAGGTTTGCCATAGGATAGGGTTGGCCTGGGGTAGTGTCAATCACCCTCGTTCATTGGAAACCCTTCACCAAATATTGTCTTTTGGTGCAAAATATATCTTGTGTAAATCACTTGAAGAATGGCATTAAATGTTTGGGAGCTAGTTCTATGGTATCCTTCATGGTATGATCTTTTATGTGTATTTTTGTAAGACTACTTGAAGTCATATGTTCTAGCCTGCCTGATAATATATTCTCACTTAGGCCGACGGCATGGTTTATTAACTCTGTTGGTTTGTTTTTTTGGTATATATTATTACCAAGTAATTCATGGGTAGAATTCTTGTGGATAGAAATTTGTTTCGGGCATAAATGTTTCTTGAGAAAGTAGTCATTTTTGGAGTTGACATCTCCTGCTGATGTTATAACCTCATGACAGGGATTTGCAATCTGCCGTCTGAGGGGCAGATAGAGCCCACAAAGGGTTTCACTCTTCTCTATGAATTTATTTGCAACAACCCTTTGGATTTGAAGTGAAACACTAAATGTTTTCCCCTGAAGGGCTATAATGTGGAGTCGTATGAAGTACTCCGATTAACAGTTGCCTTTTCCATTTAAAAGTTGCCTATTCATGCTGGAAGGTGTGCATTCTGGGTGTGGTTCATGAGGTGATTTAGATGGCTATGCCACCTACTGATAAATAAATAATATGACCCACAGAAAATAATCTCTACTGCCATCACGTTCAATGAAGCTTTGAAAGCATTTTATGATATGTAAACGGTTGTGGATATCATTAGCTATGCTGTATGTTCGGTACTAATTCTTAAGTTTCATCAAGTGTTACTTTCTCTTGAATGTAGGTAACTTTTGAAGATGTTTGTCTTTTATAAAAAATATTTGGAGATTGGCCATGAAGTGACCAATTGGAAAGCAATGCCCTTTTTCCAAGACAAACTGTGGCGACCTACTTATGTGTATGAGCCGAATTTTCAATGATTATCCCAGTGTTAAGGCCTTGCATCTTAGTTTTCTAACTTGAACTGTCGGAATGAGTAAAGTGATGTGAGTAAAAATCAAACTGATAGTTACTCCAAATGCAAAATTCACGCTTTATTATACATTTTGTACAATCCCTTGAAATTTAGTTCTGTTGATGGCCTGCAAATTGTTTGAATGTAGGATAGGATTGGATGACTTCGGTCACGAATAGTAAAAGGACATTGTTTTCATTATAAATGGGCTTCACATACTTAGCACAAAACAATAGCCTTGCTATATTAGTACTCAGTTATTATTTCCAAGTGACAGTTTTTTTTACCCACCTTCAGGGCCTGTGTATTTTTTTGTGATATTTTTAATGTTGGCTTTAGTATTTTCAAGCACATGGTGCCTTTTTAGCTGCTAACTTTTGATTTAAAATTTGTGGATCACTGACTCGACTAGCTTATTGCTTGGAGCACATGTTTTAATATTAAGAGCTGAACAGGCAACCCTTACTATGCAATTAGTAGATATATAAATATTCCTTTACAGTATTCATAATGGTGGTCTTTCCATCTGCTCTTGCAAATGTGGATCATTTATGTTCAAGGAATTATAACGCTTCATGATGATAGTATATCATAATTGATGGTCTGATACAAAATTGCATGAAATTCAGATGGTTGTAGGGTTTGCCTGTTTCTTAAAAATTATACTTGAAAAACATTGTTCTAAAATTTCCAGTTGTGTTTAATTCCCCCCTGGGTATGTGTTTAAAGAACTGTTTTAAGCAGCTAGTTAGCTAAATTGTGGCTTTTCTTAAAAAAAAAATATCAGCCTTTTGTACATAATTTAAAATAATCTTGACAGTCATCCTCCTAAAGTATGTCTACCCGATTATTTCATTTAAGAAAAGGGCAAAGAGTAATATGCCTGTTTTTTTAGTTTTTCCATGTGAAATTAAATTTACATTGTGCCTCTTAATTTAAAAGTTGTAGTTTTAAAATGGGATCCTTGATAAACATTAGTCATTTAGACGTGATTTTTTTAAATGTGAAACACTGCTTTATGTTGAATTTCCTCAACAGTTGTGTTAAAAATTCCTTTTTTCGTTGATTTTGTGTTTTTTTTTCCTCTGGATCAATCAATATTTCTTGATTATCCAAAGGAAAAATGTTGGAGACAAATTCATTTGCGCGCGCACACACACACACAGTGTGTGATCTTGAGGGAGCACCTTGTATTGACATCCTTTCACACAAAACAATTCAACTTGCAGGACTGAAGAAAACTATTACTGTGGCATCTGTTGCCATTTTTAGCATGAGTGGCATCTCTACACGTATTGCACTGATGCCAACCACGGCCCATTGTCTCCATATTGGGTAAATCCATGACACCCATTTATCCCATTTATATATTTTGTTTTTGTCTTTACTAAATTACATGAGCAGTACGTCAGGGCGGGCATGGAAACCTACCACTGTGGGTTGATGTGGGTGACGCTTGTAGTTTCGGGAACCTTGTGTAAGAAATCATCCACTTAGAACGCGACTTTGCACTGTAAAACTGTGATCGCTCGAGACCATGGTTACCAAGAAAACCTTGGGGTATTTTTCTGTTGTGGAAAGGCCAGTAAAATGAGTTCACAAAACCTTTTTAATTTTCAGTGTTTCAGGATTACGGGTCTTATTTTTAAACAGTTGACATTGGCAAAAATATTGTGACTTCTCAAACATGTCATTGGTACAAATGACAGGAATAGAGCCCCATAGAAAGTAAAAAAAAATTGACATGTGACGGGAGAGCAGTTATTTCATTGGCTTCCATGCTGCAGGATGTCCTTTTCGAGTTTTATTGGAGGCACATCCTATGTGGCCACTATGCATCATTCATGTTGTACTAATTGTACTACTATTCATTATGTCTTTTGGTGAAACATTGAAATATATATACATGTCTGAATCAATATTTCTTTACTTTGTGACAGCAGCATTCGAGTTTGCTCCCATTACCTCAGAACAACTTTAACCTTTGCTGAGTGTGATATGCGTACATAGATTAGTGATGCTGATTAGATTCACCATGGAAATCCATTGTTTTGATCTGATTTTAATTCAGTTCATATCCAATGCGATTCAAACAATTGTCAATCCAATTCAATTGCGATTCCAAATCAGATACAATCCTTATTAATTTTCATTGTTACGGCTCTGATTAAAAACATAATGATAGTAGTTAATTTTTATGAATAATTAAAACAGCCAAAATATAAAATTTTAATTTTTGACACATTTAGAGAATGAAATTGAAATCGTTAACCCATTCGCTGCTATCATAGTGTATAATCAACTTAGATTTTCCAATGCAAAACCCCTAATGTCGTTTAGAGTTGACGGACTTCTCCTACACAAACGAGCGAATGCCATCCATACATGCTTGAGTGGTTGCTCTGAAGACCCATGTATGAAATGCCCAAGCAGCCCATGTATGAAATGGTACCCTTCTGCACCCCAACTCAGCAGGACTCTTAACCCTCTACCCTGACGTTGGATTACGGATACTTGACCCTCGGAACCCTTTTCCATCGCTATCAACATCTGATAATTCCCGTAGTTTTCCCAACAAATATTTGCTGCATTCCCTAAATATATAGCCTCGGAAATGAATTTATTGCATTTCAATGATTATTTCCCAAATTTAAGTAAAACTCTCATTAATGCTAAAGGAATTATTGAGGAGAACATGCTAACCATTTCAGTTTGGGTGAATATGCTCTCTCTGAGAAGTTAGATGTGTGATTCCTTGTAAAGATTCTCATTTTCTCATTATTGCCATTAGATATCAAATATATTTATATAGTTTTATTCCATCTCAATTATTTAAGTAATGGTTCATTCTTAACAGGTAATTTTTCATGCAAATTTTGATCGTATGTGTCTTCATTCAGCTCATGTTCAAACCTTCTAAGAGCCATTTTTGCAAAAAGATTTCTATGGCAATACTTGGAGTAGAATAATCCGAAAATCATAGAACAATTATATTCCTTTAGGATACTACACTAAAATCGTAATATCAATGGTAATTTCGTTTAAAAATTGCAATTGGTCTGGATGCAAACAATTCATTTCCAATGTCATTTGTTTAAAGTGTACAAGATTTATTTATTTTGCAGTAGCACTGGGATAGCACATAATTAAATGTGGACTCGTGCTGCATTTGCTAATGCGTTGAGAGGTCACATTTCCCCAAACCATTCTTGGAGATCTGGATCTGGAGGGTCTGGATACCTGCTGAATTGGGTCCCAAGAGAGTAAAACTTCATGTCTGTAATCCAAATCCCTTTGATAGAGTTCTACACATGGGGGTAAAGAATCTCTCGGAATTATCAGCCCATGGAGAGTGTTAATCCAAGAATTTCACTGTGTTAAGTGCCATGAATGAGTCAAAAACAAGTTCTTTGAATGTAGATAGTTTAGGGTCCCCCCAACCTCAAGATTTAGCAGTGGGTGCCTGTGGATCATTACGGGTGTGGTATGAGAAGGGACAGAAAAATGCCTAAAACTGCTTATGTAATTGGTAAATGACCTCTTTTTTTTAGTTTTAAAATTTTTTAAATACTTTAATGTTACTATATACAGAATACAAATACTCTAAATTTGTTGTGCATTTTATTTAATTTCATTACCTCTAAATTTGATTTTTTAACCGGGTACTGTCAAGTGGTTGTTCTGAAATTATTTGTTCACAGACACTTTTTATGTTTGGTACAGTTGACCACCATTTGCAAAATTTTATTTTCTGCTATAAGGAATTCATAGATCTTCCTTCTTTTTAATGAAAGGCCTGAAAAAAATTCACTTTTACCACCATTATTTTTAATTGTTGCACTTTTCTTTTGCTGTACCCTGTACTTTGGATGAGTTTCCCCTAAGCTCTGTTTCTAATTTATAGGCCTGGAAGCTTGAAGGACCCTGAGATAGCCGAACTCTTTGATAAGGATGACCCCGATAAAATCTTTGA
This sequence comes from Rhinocypha anisoptera, assembly GCA_011762765.2. Lineage (NCBI taxonomy): Eukaryota > Metazoa > Arthropoda > Insecta > Odonata > Chlorocyphidae > Rhinocypha > Rhinocypha anisoptera. The sequence goes on along the minus strand of WURS02000013.1, from coordinate 13,627,873 downwards.
GGACCTCCGGGAGATTGGCCATGGAAGCTTTGGTGCAGTTTATTATGCTCGAAATGTGGTGTCCAAGGAGATTGTTGCCATCAAGAAGATGTCATATCTTGGCAAGCAGAGCGTGGATAAGTGGCAAGATATACTCAAAGAGATACGTTTCCTGCGTCAGCTCAATCACCCCAACACAATCGAGTACAAAGGATGCTATTTACGGGACCACACAGCATGGGTAAGGACATATCGAGTCTGTTCCTCAAATGCATCCGTTACCAACTCTAATTCATGGAATGTTGTAATTTACCAGGGTTTTCCAACGTGTTTTCCAGACTTAACAGCAAGGCATTCATGTCTTTGTATTTAGAGGTCTTACCATTCCTGATCTATACGTTGAATGAAATATTTATATAAACATTGTTTTCTCCATTTTGTAGCATGCCCAACTGTGACCACTAGCAAATAATATTATGATCAAGGTTTATTTAAATATTCCGAATGATTTATGGGTAAAATCAAAGATAAATATGACTATATGATATAAACTTGTAATAGTATATAATTTGTGCATAGTTTTTTTTATTTTCTTGTCCAAATGCTAAATTTTATGATTATCTTAATGGTGATGATGGCTAAAATTTGACCAGTTTATATGTACACTTCGACAATGACAATTTCAGTGAAATTAAGTTCGGACGAATAGTAATTTCACAGTGAAATTGTCCTTGCTTCTGTTTTGTGTCAATGCAACAAAGAATTTCAATTCACTTCACTGAATGAAAATGCATTTAAATCCATTGTGTGATCACATTTAACTGTGGTGCAAGTTTATATCCTTGTGTCACTTTTATATTGTATCCATTTGATCCTTTAATTTTTTTCCAGAGACATTTTTTGAATCATTACCAGTGCTCTACCTTAGGAAGATTCCGAAGCACAAGATATTATAGTGTAGTTTTTGGCTGCTTCAAATCTTATGTGCTGTTTGTGCAATTTGTCCGTTCAGTAAAAATCCCATTAGAACCCACCGAACTTTACCACGGTTTTAGATACCGTGGGTATCACCATTTCTCCCAAAACGAGTACAATGACTATTTTCTTTGTTGGTAGCAGATAACTTTGTAGAGAACTTTATCATAATGTGTCACAATGGAACTCTTCAAACGATCACATCAATGCATTTTAATCCTGAAACATCAATTTCTATTGTACACTGCAAATAAATTAGTTATAAAATTTAGTTTTACCGGTTTTTTTTTTTAGTTTCCCATGCAGTTTTCCCTAACGACAAGGGTTGCTGATAATGTGGTTGTAAACTGGGTTCCCTTGGAACCCAGGTTATAATGGAATTTTACCAAATTGTATTTCATCTCAGTGTAATATATCTGATATTATTAAAAAAGTTTATTTTTAAAGATATTTCGGATGTATTAATATATGTTTTCAAATCACTGGTTACAGTTGTTGTAAAATCCTACGGGTCACAACAGTCGAAGTTCCCGTAAATATCTCTAAATTTTTGTGAGTTTTGGCATCTCACGCACGCGTCTCCTCTTGTTTTTTCAGCTTGTGATGGAGTATTGCTTAGGGTCTGCATCTGACATAATCGAAGTCCACAAGCGTCCCTTGAAGGAGGAGGAGATAGCTGCAATATGCGAGGGTGTGCTTCGGGGTCTGCATTACCTGCATTCTCTCGGGAGGATCCATCGGGACGTGAAAGCGGGAAACATATTACTCACCGAAAATGGGACAGTGAAGCTGGGTGAGGGGTGGAGATGTTTGTGTGTGTGTGTATGTCGGCCGACATTTGAAAAGTGAAGAAGAGTCGTTTTGATTCATTTAATCCCTTGCGTTTCTCGTGATCCATTGTGGAAAATACTCTCTTGGGCTTCAGTGTTGGTCATCTAGAAAGAAAGTTGTTTGGCCGACCCCTAACCAAGGAATTGTTACATTCGTGGTCATTTTCACCATTTACTTTTCCTAATTCTGTCAAGAAAGGTTTGAAAGGAAGCAATGCAATTGCACAGAAAAAGTTTATTTCAACGAGAAAAAGTTTATTTCAACGAGACCAAGTTTTGCTGTGTAACATAGGGGCGAGCAAACATGTCAAGTTTGGGCATTCGTACCCTTGGTGGAGGGAGGGGCGGGGTGAAGAGGAAAAGGCTGGAAGAAGCGGCTGAGGGAACTATTGGGAAGGGAGGGAGAGACGTCCCTTGGGTAAGCGGTGATCAGGAGAAGTTTGGGGGGCAGGAATGTAGGAGGACCCTGTGAGGTCACCAGCAGGTAGCAGAGTGGGACGACGTAGGTGGTGGTGGGAAATTCAAGAGGGAAGAACACAAGGGATACAAAATTTCATTGACGAGGTTACCATTTCTAGAATTTTAAACATAGTTCCCATTCTCCCAAGGCATTTAACTTCCCTTGAATGTGTAAAATTTTGGGTATGAAGTCACTGTGTTTGTGTAGGTGTTTGACAAAGTGGGAAGTTAGATTGGAGTTTATGTAATAAGCCTGATGCTCCTTAACCCTCATTTCAATCTTCCTCCCGGTTTTACTTGTGTATATAGCTTCACAGACATTGAAGTTTAGTTAGTAGACACCACTCTGTTCCGTCCTAGTAGGAGTCTGTTTATATTTGTTGGAGCAGAGAAGCTTTCCTAGTGCATGTTGGATATAGAAAGCAGACTTTCCTTTCAAACCTTTCATGATGAGGGAATTCCAACAAGTCAAGCCAGAAATGATTTCCCATAATTCTTTTCAAATTTAAATCTGTTCCCCAGTGATTAGCCCTTAAAGTGACTGTAGAAGTATCTAGAAATATTGTATGTTGTTTTATATTTGTCTTGCCACAGGTTGCTGTAAGAAGCAATTGTGGTGATATCTTTAAATGTTTCCTTCTTCTTTGACATGAAATCATTTTGTCTCTTTTTAGCTGATTTTGGTTCAGCTAGCATCAAATGTCCAGCCAACAGCTTTGTAGGGACACCATATTGGATGGCTCCTGAGGTGATACTCGCAATGGATGAAGGGCAGTATGATGGGAAGGTTGATGTTTGGTCATTAGGTATCACATGCATTGAACTAGGTGAGTAACCGGAAGTATGCTATGCTTTTATTTGTAAAAAACATGCTCTTCAAAACCCAAATATGGCTTGGCCATTGCTTCTCTGCCTTATTTTGGCCATTGACATTTTTCATTGGCATTTAACATATTGGGTACTTTGATTTGAAAGCTGAAATAGCTAGTTGATGTTTCATAACCTTAAAAAACCCAAATGTGTTATGTCTGCTATGATGATATGACTGTTTCTAGAGGTAAATACAATTTGAAGGAAAAACTGCTTTATCATACAACATTTTAATCTCATTTTCAATTAAAGGTATCATGACTAACTAGCCTGGAAACAAATTTATTAAAATTTGGGATCTCTTTATTATATCAGCTTTCCTTCCATGTGTCCATTATATGTCAGCCTTGAAAATTATGTTTAATTGTGACATCTCAATACATGTACATTTCCAGTTTTTAAGAGGGCGTATTGCAAAGTAACCCCTATTTTTACAAATTAAAAATACTCCAACAGCTGTAAAAAAAATTGTATTTTTTTTAGGGATTTTGAAGTGTTTTAATTTGTGATTTAATTAAGCCTTAGTGCTCAAATGCTTTATAAATAACCCTAATATGATCATATAAATTTTTAATTACATTGTCATCCACTGTGGTGCTGTAGTATTGTGCATCAAGCATACAGAATCGTGTACAGATCTCACTTTGAAAGCCATAAACTTGATTGAAAATAACAAGGTAATAAAGTATTGATCAGTATGAAGTAATATTAAAATTCAAGTAAAAATTCCAATAAATAAATTGAAGTTATAAATTGGAATGTATCAGGCATGATTCAGTGTTTAATTTCTCCATACTAAATGACATAGATGATTTGATATTTCCACATCAAAATCTTTTGTTTTACACATCCTTGGTTTATAAAATAGGTAAATAGATAACTGGACGGAGAAGCACAAGTATTTTCTCCTCATCCTTGGCTTCAAACCATTCACTCTATAATATATGTGGCAACTGTTGCAAAGGTCTTTGGAATCAGTTGAATTGATAAATATTGAAATTGATTGTGCCCCTGGCATTACTATCACGTCTTATCACTTGTCATCGTCCATTTTTTTAATGCGTCTCCAGCTGAAAGAAAACCACCGTACTTCAATATGAATGCAATGAGTGCCTTGTACCATATTGCCCAGAATGATAGTCCACTCATGCACGCTCCGGAATGGACAGATGTCTTCCGTCACTTTGTGGAGTCATGCCTGCAGAAGAACCCAAATGATCGCCCCACGTCTGGAAAGTTATTGTCTGTAAGTACCATTCTATTTCTATCGTTTATTCCTCTGGTGGTGATGAATTTCATGCGGAGTTTTTCAAACTCGTGCACTTCAAATGTTTCAAATTCATTCACCTTTGTTACAGTGTAATTTTTCCAGTCTCATTTACTTGAGTTTACCCGAGTCAAGCTTTTTTTTACCATTTCCATTCAAATATTAACATTAAAAATTGTAAATATTAATCATTTGAAAAAATTTGTATCTATTGTATAATTGCTAGATTCAATCAATTGTTAATTGAATTCATTGAAGAGTGCAGTTTTTGATTTAGAGTAACTAATTTCTTGAAAACTAAACCACAATTAACTTATATATAAATCCGTATTCGTTTGTCAATATCTGCTTCCTTACCCTGTTAGCAACCAACTGGTATAATTAAAAGTGTATTGCAAGCTAACCTCATTTTTATTTAAATCATTCAGGAGAAAATATCAGTATGTGCTTACATGACTTTATAGTATTTTTTTATATTGCACATAGAACATGTGCCATCCATTATTAGTCCAAGATTTATTCACTCTGTTCTACTGTGAGATATACATGCACAGAAGTTTAATTGCATTTCACAAGTTCAAGAAGCAGTCATTTGATTAACAGTAGTGACATCCAGTGTCAAGTGAAACCTATTCTCATCCAGTGTTTGGCAATTCCATGTACTTTTATTTTGGTTGATCTCAGCTTCACTTGCAGCAACTATCTGAAACGAATTTACTTTGCCTTTTTTCATCTCAGCTATGGCATTGAGCTGTGGAATCATGCCACTTACTACCTGCGATTCGTTTATGCTGAAAAAAAGAGCTTTAAGGATCATTTCTCACTCACCCCCATTGGTGCACTGTAAACAAATTTTCTAAGAGCCAAGCATTCCGACTCTTTACAGTCTCTTCATATATAAAAGTCTATGCAGCATAGAAGAAAATCTTAGTTCTTTTGCTACTGCTGAAAGTTTTCACCATCACAACACTAGAAGTGAAGACAAACTTGTTATACCATATTGCAGGCTGACAAAGAACCATGGGGTCACTTGGTGGTATTCTTAAATTGAAACTTTTTAATATTCTACCACAAGAGACCAGACATATTTCTATGACAAGGTTTAAGAATTTAATCTATACTTGGCTAATTTCTAAAGCATAGAGTGTAAAAATATGGGCATTGTATTCTAATTATTTTTCTCTGTAGCATATTTATTTTGTAACTATTTTGATGGGGGCTATTGCATATGAAATGCCTATGTAAATAAATTAAATAATAAATGTTCAATAAAGGTATTATTATTATTAACTGGTGAGGTGATATTTCATTGGTCAAGCACAAACTTTTCTGCAGTATCCTCTAAGTTCTGCTTGTTGTCCATTTTTGGTGTCTCCAAATATTTTCATTTCAACATAACAGGCATTCAAGTTCTTTCTATGTCCCCAGGTGACTAACATTTGATACATCGGTGCCAAATTGCAGCTTTCTTCTTGACACTGCATTGTGCATGTGTACAGTAGAAGGCTTATTAGAATATGGCTTGTAACAAGAGTATTGCTATAGCAAGTGATCATTTTGCATTGGTTGGTCCACATGTTAAAACATTAGGAGTTCCGCCGGTTATTACGAGTGTTCATATCTGCGCTATCGCTATAGCAAGTAGATTTTGCCGTGGTTGGTGTTCGGGTAGCATACATCACAGGATTGGAAAACACATCACATTGTCACGTCTCACGAATCTACATTGTAATGAAGACTTTATGAGAGACTTTGTGGTGATTTTACGAGAGAAGACTTTGTGTTTTGATGTCACAGATTTTCCTGGGGAATGACCGAAAAACTTATCTTGGAATCTGTGAGCCACTCTGTCATTTCCTGGTGCTATTTCGTCCTTAGCCGATCAATCGGAATAAAAGAACATATGGAGCTGTGAGCTAGACTTGTTGACAATGCAGGAAAAGCCCATTTGTCTGTGTTGACCTTAGCAGGACGGCCAATCTCTCGATCCTCCTCTTGTTTATGGAATCGTAATTGTTAACCGCAGGCCATACCTTATCTATGATTGTTCACAAAACGTAGCCAAAAATAATACCGATGCATGACGTACATTAGTTACTAGTGCATGACTTTTGGTGTCAATATTTTAAAATCCATTTGATGAAATGATCTATTTTCAATGAATTTGCGGATGGATTGGTACAACTACTTCATGGATCATTTTCGCCTACTTTTGGTGCCGTTATAAATGCTGAAAGGGACGAATTTAAATGACCATCGGCTAAAACAAGTGTGTGTTATAACGAGAGATTTTTTGTCATTTATCAGCTCTCGTTATAGCGGACTTCTACTGTATCCCAGTCCAAACTTTTGGATATCAGCTCTGACCTTTTCACATTTGGCACCTCTGTAAGTATAGAAAGCTAAGTATTAACTTGACACAGCATCACAAAGCATCCAAAGTGTTATCCCCCACCAGTGATGTTTTTCGTTCGACATATATTGAATCAGGGTTGTTCTATTTTTTGTTCCCACAAGACTTGCATCAACACTCAGTTGTTCATGTGGCACATAATGGCATCGAAACACATAGTTAGCATGATCGAGTAAAGGTTTCTACTTCAAGCACGGATCATACTCAGGGTCTGAATGGACTGGACACTTCTTATTATCTATCAAATGAAAAAATTGCAAAATCAACATAAACCAATGCTTAGAAAACATTTTGTGAAACCAAGGAGTTGACTGAGACCGTTCAGTCACCAATACAATGATATTGAAGACTTTTTGTCGAGTCCCACACGCCAGGAATCCTTTCATTTCAGCTATAGTGACATTTTTTACTTCTGTAAATATTGTGACAGCCCTTCACCTTTAGTTGATAAATTCTGCTGGGCGTAACGATTTGTTGCAGTTACAAACAGAGCCAAAAGGGATTCGGTGAAAAACAGGTAAAAATAGGATATTGGAGGAGAATCTGATGATGGCACATGTTGTGGACAAACCGTTTCTAGGAAGAGATGAAGCATTCGATGAGGCTTCTCTGGTTCCTCGACAACTTCCCATCCTTCATCCAAAGCATCAGATCCTTCCTCACTATCTGATATTTCTGCCACACATTCAATGTCGCTTTCTGATTCTATATCAATTTCTGAGGAAAATAGTGATTCACTTTCACTTGATCCAACATCTAAATAGTCCACAAAAACATGTGCTGGATAATAAGCAGATGAGATTGTGTATCAGATTTCGGATGATAACTTTGTGATGACTATGTAGCTAGTGTTTGCAGACAGTGCATTTTCTAAAGCCGTGAAGGTCAAAACTATGAATGGGATGACGAGTCGCAGAAAAAGAACTTGCAACCAAAGGATGGTGGAAAAAAAAATTTTTTTTGTTTATGAAAGAAATAAAGTTGCAAAAGGAAGGACATGTCAACATGAAATATCCATATGTATACATTTTTCAGTTCGGAAGCAAAATGTAACCAAAAACGCAATATATACATTGATTAAAAAATGGGATGATGATAAGTTGCTGCATAGCAGTAGCATCAGGCGTTTGGAAGAAGGGACAAATTCTTATGTTTATATAGATTACTAAATACTGTAGAAAAACTCTTCTTCAACTATTCAACAGAAGTGATAACACTACACTATTCAACAGAAGTGATAAAAATGTATATAATCTCCAGTATAAAAGTGAAACTAACTCAAAATATAATAAACAAACAGTTTTACATGGGATTAAACCTGGAGCCAATATATCAGCACCTTGAGTGTCTAAGGGTTAAATATGTTGATATATTTTGTGTTGTGAATACCAAAATAAGCAATTGTTTACCACACATTATTATAAGTCAAATTACATACATCACAGTCCTTTGACTTGTATGTCAAAGTTTGCAAATAAATTGTCAGATACCACTTGTTTTTTTAACTTGCCATTGAATGAGTTGAAGTGAGGGCTAATGAAACTTTATGAAGTGCATGAATCCATCTCTTGAATTGCTTAGCATGATGAGCAAAAAAGTAAATGATATTGTTATTTTATACAACCACAATGGACATGCATGTTAGTCATAAATATTTTGTGACATTTGTGTTATTTTTGTTTAAAAAATGATCATAGAGAACTCAGAATGATAAATGTATCATGCTGTCTTTGTACAAAGGTATATCCTGTGAAATTATAAATAAATAAAGTAATTAATTAATGAGCTCATAAATCTGTCCTCATATATAATAATAATAATTTTATTGCTTTCTTGAGACAATGAATACATATCCATATATAAAAAATACAATTTAGAAA
>WURS02000013.1:13593678-13611172 GCA_011762765.2 Rhinocypha anisoptera | reverse complement strand
TGTGGAAATCTGCCTTATCTTTTCAAAATGAATATATCGTTATTCCACTATATCTCGCCTGATTCTTCTTTAAGTAGTGGAAATTGACATTGTTTCAGTTATCATTACATCAACTCACTTCCACCAAGTAATGGCCAATAGCATCAACTTCCTTAAAAAGTTCATTAACCATCCAGATTGTCATACATGTAACCGATACTAGTTTTTGCATGAAAATCCAGACCCACTAATTTTTTTTTTTAACCTGATACATATTTATGCCAACCTTGATGTGTGTAGCACATTGTCCATATTCCACTTTGTGGTGCAGAAACGTAAACGATTGTGGAAGAAAAGAGTACAGCAAAAATCAACACATTTCATTTTATTTCAACTCTTATTACATCAATCTGTAAAAAATTATTGTATTCAATTGCAGACTAGATGCACCAAATGCATTGGGCTGGCTTTTGGCAGTCATCAGAAGCTTGGTTCTATTGAACCTAACGAGTGGGTGGGGGGGGGGGTAATCCATTTGTTAGCCGCTCGAGAGGTGACAAATGGATTTTTTTTAATTTTCAACACCCTTGGCTTCATAAAACTAAAATTGTCAATGTTCACATTTCTCAACTATTCAACAAGAACATTACTTCAACAAATAATATGATAAAACCCAAAAATGTCAAAAAGCATTCATTCTCAAAGTACATGATGATGATCATAAATAACATTCCTGTTCCTAATTTTACTCTTCAAAAAAATCATAATTACGTACTAAAAGCCAGTATCAATAATGCACTATAAAACCTAACGTCTACATCTCAAGTTTACAAAAATAACACAGATGGTTGCATCACCAGGCTTGATATATTTATTTTACAAAGAGAAGAGGTGGGGGCGGGGGAAAATCGTTTTTGTCCACTGTGCACCATGCAAAGTTACTCAAAAAAACCTCGACGAGAGGAACCATTTGAAATACAGTAATGAGCTTTTAGTCATAATCCACAGATTATCCATCCCTCACACTGAGCAGTAGGAGTTTTTTTTGCAACTGTATTGTCTGTTCATTCCTCAATTTGCAATTAAAGACAAAAAGCATCCTTCAAACGCTTGACCCAGAGTGAGAGATACCTTTTTAAGTTCATGGGGAAAATATTTTAAGGCTCTTTTTTCACTCTCCCATCTAAACGAGGCTACCTGCTGAGTGGTTTACAACAAAATGAACTTTGAATGAGAGCCCCAAACCTCCAGAATCAGCTTTTCTTTTCCCTGAAAATTCTGTGAGGAATCGGCAAAGATTATAGTGAACTGCAAGGGTTTTTCGGCTTTTGTGACAAACTAATACAATACTAATCAGCCAGAGACTCCTGAGAGGTTTCCATGGAGTCGCAAGTGGCCCTGCATAATCGATTTAAAAAAAAAATACCACGGTGAGACATGGCATTCCCCACTTGAAGGCATGGCAATCCGAATCATAATTATAAACCATATTCTCAATTCTCTCAAAAATCATGGCTAAGAAATATTTTGCCCACGATACAAGAAGATGCCCATCCAATAAAATCATCTTTTCATCAAGGAATTGCTTTGTTACTGAGACGGAGAAAATATGGTAGGATGCAGGATTCTCGAGTCCATCTCTCGGATGAGAGGTACGGTGTAAGCCACGCACTCGTCCCAGCCAGGCATCCTCCAGGCGGATTCCCTCGTCTCCTTCCTCACTTGCAAGTCGCCATAGCCTGTTAGAAACACGACAGTGACACTCATTTCAAGAAGTATGTTCACCGCATTGCATGTACTTATACAATCAGAGGAAGGCAGACCCGTCAGCCATAGAATTAGTGAAGGTTACTTCAAGTATGTTCACTGCATTGTAAGCGTTTACACAATCAAGAGGTAAATCTCTCAACCGTAATGACAACCACATTAAAAGACTCAACAATTAAATCCAATGAGTATATACTGCATTCCAGTGAAATTAATTTTAGTTTGGTCAATTACTTGACACATTGGTTTAATTTGTATTCCTTTGGCCAACTTCTGAAATTGCATGAAATATGTGGACAGTATGCTGCTAGAGAGAAAAGAACATTTGAAGAAATCAATATCAAGTGCCATAAAATAATGGCGAATATTAAATATTTTGACTCAAAATATAGGTATTAACTAAAGATATATTTCCACAGAAAAATATAAACATTGCCAGTTTTGACAATAGACATCAAATGATAACCGTCATCATATGATCTGACCAGATGATGATTATCGTCGAAACCAGTCATGTTGATAATTTTGTGGAAATACATCCAAGTTAATACCTACATTTTGTGTCATTATAGAATTCCACCAGGTGATGACCTCCACAGTGAATTTTATTTAAAAGAATGACTGAATTAAAGATTAAGATTTTTTTAAAACTTAAGAATAAATTTGATTGACAACCTTAGTTAAATTATGCAGTAGTAGCTTAAAAATATATTTTCAACACTATAATCCATGGAGACATTTAAGAGCCAGAAAGATAATATTGATATTTTTTGTTTTCTTAACTACAAGACTCCTACGATGGACTGCTGTCAGAGGTTTAATACCATTAACGTAGACAAATCTTCGTTTGGTTCTGAAATATCCTATTTCTCTTTGGTAGACATGTTTATTTTCTTTAATAATATCATTTATATATTCAAAGGCATTTTCCAAACTTCCAGCTTTTAATGATCATAGTATTTATGAGCAAGTATTTGATGTAAATGTATTGAAGCAGTTCATCGCTTGGAACCTAGCAGAAAATATTACAGTTACATATTTTTTGCTTTAAGATAAAAGATTACCATATCAACTGTTGGAAATAAGATGACTAATTCGTGACATGGAATCCACAAAGTTGTGATACGAGATTGCATGCAGGCTATGTTTCAAAGTGAGATCCGAAATAAACTTACACCAGATGTGATGCACGTTGTACAATCGGCCTATTTGCGAGAAGAAGCCGGCAAAGGCTTCATCATTGTTGCGTCTGTAATTTATGGCCCTTGCCCAGTTATTCCCCCACTCGATCATGGTTCCCGGTTTCAGGATATAGCTTCGGATTTCGTACAAGTTGGAACCTTGACGTGGCTCCACAGGTGGCCAATAGCTGAACGCAAGGAGATACTGCAGGTGGCGGGATCGAAGGAAGGCTCCCCTCTCCTTCTGCAGACTCATGAACTCCTGAAAGTTTCCCAAGATTATCCGCACATTGATTACTTGTCCAGGGAGTGCTTCAAGGAAATATGAAATACAGAAGTCGCACTAGGGGGTGATAAAGTAAATCTGCTGTTTCCACATGAATGTTTATTAGGCACTACCATGGTTTCGCAGCCTTGCTACATTGCCAGGTGACAAGAAATAGAAACGACATGGTAAATAAATATATTTATATACAGTAAAACCTCTCTTACGGACACTATAGTCTGGCAGAATATGTCCTTAAGTTAAAAGAGGTGAGACTGCATTTTTTCCATATTCGTTTTACATTCACATTTTATAGTAGAGATTTGTGTTATGGGAAAATGTTCTATTATAACAACTATAAAATCTGACTAATTATAATGAAATTAAAGTTGGAACAAAGAAAACATTTATTATTTTCCATAACTCATTGGAAAACCATTAGTCGAAAATCTGTGGTCCAACCACCACCTAGGGTTGAGTGCTAATGCTCTTTGAGGGAGGGATTAACAGTTCCAAGTACGCACCCCACGACATCCTTTCACTCATACAACCCATTGTGCACCGTCTATTAATTGCTTATCTGGTGTGTGTCCATTTCCACTGCTTCATTTCCTTTATCTGCTTCAACACCTTAACTACTCATAAATTCCATCTTTAGAGAGAATCATTTCAACTTCAGGTCAGAAAAATCCACGTACAGGGTGTCCTTAAGTGGGAGTGTCCGTATATATATAAGAGGGCCGATCCTTACAAGAATACATATGATTCTGCCGGGGAATCAGATTCTGTCTGTAAGTGGGAAGTGTCCGTAATCGGAGGCTTCATTGTATATGCGAAAAAACCAATGAAAAGTGAGAGGGGGAAGGAGCGGTAAGCCTTACTCACCTTCCCTTTCCCAGTCCACTTTTCAATGGTTTTTTCACGCATATTTAAAAATACTGTGCCATTTCTACTTCTTGTCACCTGATGATGTAGCAAGTCTACAAAACCATGGTCGTGCCTAATGAATATTCATTCATGGGAAGAGCAGAGTTATTTGTTTCACCCTCTGTACAATGGATTTCCACAAAGTTCTGCCTGTGTTGCTTACAGCAGTCATGCCAAAGAGTTGAAAAATATAATATTTTCTCTTACGTTTCAATTAAAAAAAAGACATGTATTTTTGTGAGCATATCCTAGAGGAAGTGAGTTACAGGAAGTGTGCCAAATAGCTATGCAGTCTGTGTGGCCGGCCACACACACGCTGTATAGCCATTGGGCACACTTTTGTAGCACATTTCATCTAGGGTATGGAAGTAGTACAAACAGAAACACAGTCAAGTATTAAATATGCTGTATTATCATAAATATTTTGAAAGTGGGCAAAGGAATTATCAGCAGTCAAGTCAAAGATAAATGTAAATCAACATCATTTGTCTTCATTTTTTTCTCTCTTATCAGCCGTATTATTTCAAGGAATGTTAATTTTTGCATTTGCATAGCCCACACATTTGTTTGCTCCAAAAATGAGGCTATGTTAATAAAATTTGCACCCCTTAAATGTGCACCTCAGAGATCAGGGAAAATGATTTTCCTTAAGATAGTACAAAAGACTATGAGATATCAAATAAATTTTATACATAAGTTTCATACTTTGAAAATAGTATAATTTTCACTTATAAAACTATTGTTTTTTTCCCCCCTCCCAGGCTTCCATAGAAAAAAATGGAGCTTGTCTAACAAACACAACCAAACTCTAAACCAGAAGAAATTCTAACATGTTTTAAAAAAACAAAGCTGTGGTAAGTCCTAAATTTTTCAGAAAAATTTGGAGATATTATAAAGGATTAATAGATTAAGATGTAATTCTGCATTTACTGTGCCTTTCTTATGGACTGAAGCACCCTTCCACTTTGATGATAACAGGGCAATTCGTAATAAAATCACATCATCGAAGTCAATTTTTATATCAATAGTAACATGAAAGCTAGAGATTCCCCTTTGGATCAGCTATATCCCACTTGATGACTGAAGGGGAACTAACTTTGTCTTGGAGCAACTGTTTGCGAGCGCTGTCGATTGATGCAAATCCACCAGTGTACTTCCATAGGTGAAGTGTTTGGTCCTGGTCCCCAACGTGCACAGTCCAACTGGCAACTAATTCACAATGAAGTTCAGGTCGGGAATGAACCAGGTTGACAGATTCATGGCTGTTAAGGAAATCCATCAAGCGTTAGGTCACAATTTTAAAGACTCCAAAGAAATTAGTGAATTTTTATCCATTTTCATACTTACTAATTCTTTAGATAGTTGTCCATTTTATCAGCTTTTACATTGTGAGTGAGTAGTTCATAGATGACCTCTTTGTCTGACAGCATTCGCGAGTGGGATTCTTTTGTTGGCTCAATTCTTCTCACAAGTAACTTGCTCAACCATCCTTCATTGCTGTCACATGACACTGAACTTGACGAAATGGATCTTAAAGAGGACACAAGAACCTTTTGTCATAACTCCCAGAAAGGGTACAGGAAGTGGAGGAATTGAAGTCCCCTGCATACAAGACACATTCAATCGATAACTAATAATCATTAGACTGAGTTTTCTGATTACCACCAAATCACAAAAATTAAATTGGGTCATCGGTTTCTAAACGTTTTGTCAGGCATTGCTGAAATATTGCTTAGATATTGAATCCTGGTGGAAAACTATGAATCCCTGATAGTCTCTTTTTTGTGTAAAATGAAATAGTACGAGAAACACGTTCATAGGATTCACTTCATTAGGTTAGGAGACTCAATAAATCCTACCATGTTGTTATTCACCAATTAAGAGGATGTGGTAAGGTTGACCAATAATTTTCTATAGACCAACTTATTACTGAAATTGTGGTTATATACTCTTATACATAGTATATATTTAATTCTAAACAACTTCCTGTTCAGAAAGGTCAATTTCAATCATTCCTAAAAAAATTATTGTTGAGATTAACATTAATGGAGTGAATTATAGAATCGCTATGGTAGATAAGTTATCTGATTAACGTTTAGAAAGATATAGGCCTTAAACTGCTTGCTTAGTAGAAACTCTTTATTCGATATGTTTACAGTAATTATTCATAATTGATGAAATAATAAACGGCGGAAATAAGTTATGGTTTCTTATGCCAAATGCATAGTAAAATAATAACATGCTGACGTCCCATACATTATGAACGAATCTATTTATTCCAAAACAAAATTAATCTGTTCGGCCGGCAACCGCAATACAGGAAGGACATTTTTTCTCGCGATGCTGGACTTAAATAGAACTAGTGAGGTTTTCGGGCATCATTTATAAGAAAGTTATTTTCTTTCTTACTTCCTATAAAATGTTATACAAGGTTGAATTTAATTATTACGAACAATGCCGTCATTCTTTTTAAATAAGTTCCATTTAGCGAGTACAAATAAAGCAGACGATAAAATTTATTGAATTCAACAACATATAATTACGAATCACATATCCAAATTTTACTAAGTAAATAATTTTGTAATTCTTTTTATTTGTGACAGCATACCTTGCCGCTAGAGATGTTAAAGATAGCGATTTAGGAGAGGTTAGGGCCCTCAACTTCGCTAAGGCTGCCGCCATGATGTGTATAGTGACGTCAATGACTTTGGTCTTATGGACAAGGTGTACGAGTATCAAATTTTCCCAGCATTGTAATCCAATGCAGTAAGGGACTACCAACGTGGAATATTCAGCGTGACGAGGAATTTAGTAGTAATGTCATTGACGAAGAATTTGAATGTATAAAGGAAAAGTTATCCATGAGTGTCTACTCGGTAACTTAGTTCAAGGCTTTAATCAACTAAAGTAATACAAAACAAAGAATTTCGTTTAGCAGAGGAGGCCATGACAAGGAAGCGCCTTATTTAAAACTCAGTATAAATATGATATAAGGAATTCTCAGCTTGCGTATAACCAACGACAGTACCCCCTATATACCGAGTTTCTAAATTCTTATACAGATATCTCGCTATTAAGCATTGGCGATATTGAAAATATGGAGGATATTATTTTTTCATTGCAATTGCGTGAAAGGAGAGTGCTTGAAGAAAAGAGATAACGGTGAAAAGAAAAAAAAATTGAAAAGCATATGATAATGAAGGTAAACTACCGGTATATCCACCGCGATATCTGTAGAATCTCTTAATAACTGATAGAGCATATTGTATTTCCGAAACTGGGGAATCCATCACCTGTAGTAAAGCCACAACCTAGAGAATTTAAACATTTATCACATGTATAACTTATTAAAACCTTTGAGGTATTACACTCTAAAACAGTGGAAAAGTTTTTTTCTTATTTTAATATAGATTCGTTTAACCTGCATGCAGATTGGTTGACCTAAGTTGTCTGGTTACCATAGCAATTGACAACATCACATTGTATATGTGGTTGCCACGTAGTTTCATTGCCATGGTATTGAAATTGGCAATCATCGAAGACTTATAAACATGGTCGTAAAAGAATAGAATATCAAGGACATATGAAAATGGATTCTGTACCAACTGATTTATCCTACCCAGCAGATATAGAGACAGCTCCAGAGAAGGCAGTAGCAGATTATTTAATTAGCAAAAAATTAGTAAATGAGCAAATTAAGTAGGTTTCAATTGAAATATGTTTGTATGTAAAACAAAAGTTTGTAAGTAGAAGTTATTATCTATAATCTTTAACATATTCTTAAGAGTTTAATTTAATTTTTCAAGGAAAGTGCCAGAATGGGACGTAGCACGTGATTCTCCCGATGCAAATCTTGCATTGGCAAAGAGAACATTAACTGAAACCAAGAGTGTTTTAAGTAGAGAAAAAACAGTTTGTGACGAACGAACCAAAATAATTGATGAAAAATGGGATGAGTTGAGAAAAAAACAATATGAACTACGAGATTCCTTCATTGAAAACAGTAAAGTTATTAAGGTAATCTAAAAAAGTAGATACAAACTTCATCCTTCACTTACTCTTCACAACTACCGCTTCATTACTATCTAAAATTTTATATTTATGATTCTCCATATTCGTATTTTCAACTTTTTCAGCTTCAATTCAACATTCTGGGCTTCCTTCTAAAACCTTCTTTTGCCATTCCAACCCTTGCTCTGATGATCCCATCTTCACTCATTAATTTCTAGTCCTTAATTATCATATTGTACATACACTTATGTACTTGTACCATTTCATTTTTCTCTATAGTTTTCCCTTTTCACAAATATGTATCTTCTCTTCTTCTGTTCTTCCTATTTTCATTTCCTTTGTTTTCATTCGACTGGTGTATTGTTTCCTGTTTGTAATAAATTGTCTGACCAAGGTTCAAGACATTCTGACTTGCAGTATCCAACTTGTATCTCTCTTTAAATGAAAGCAAAAACTTAGTATTCCACATAAAGGTCTGTATTAGCATGACCTATATAGGTTTCATCACGTTGCGACATCATCAGGTACATTCCACTTGTCACATTGAAATATATAACAGTCAGGAAGAGGGGGGAGGGAGCTAAGTGGGCTATAGGAATGACAAAGAAGCAGAGTTAATGAACTCAACATTGTGCAACTATGGCTCTGCGGCATAAATAGGCCAAACGGGGAGATTTCAGGAAAGAACCCAGAGAACACAAACATTGCTTCCTTGAGAAGGATTGTCTCTGTTCGCCAAACATCTCCTTGAAAAGGACCACAGGAGTGATTTTGTGGTAAAGTTTTTGCACTTTCAAAACAGATTCAAAAAAATTTTGCACTGCCCAGACTCGATCTGCTGGAAGTTTGAAATTATTAGGAATGCTCCAAGTAACCCTTCTCTGGTCAACGAAAATCTGTTCCCACGCCACTCCCCTCTCCTCAGTATTATATATAGTTACCAGAGCTCTGATCTTTCTCCCCACAGGGATGTCAACCGAGAAGGAGTACCACAAGAAGCATACCTTTCCTCCCCACACCCCTCCTTCCCCCACTCTTCCATAGCCAACTTACCTCCCTCCCTCTCCTTCTTTTTGACTGTGTATATATTCCGATGTAACATGTGAATTGTACCTGATGATGATGAAACTATAGAGTTTTTATATCTCTGCTTTGTGGGATTAAAAGGGGATAAAGATGTGCCTGGAATAGAAGAAAATAATAAGCTATGCCTACCATTCTGATGGCAGTGGAGTGGCTATTAAGAGGCAGAGATAACAAGCAGGGCAACGGGACTTAGGGTCGCTTGTCTTGGGCACAGCAAATTTTCTCTGCTTGAATTTTCAATAGATTTCAAGACCAGCTCCTACAACATTGATACACGAAACCTTTGGTGGAAGGCTGCAGTTTCACCAGAAGACACTGATGGTGTAGGTGAAGATGGTCGGTCAGGACTCAACTACCACAGCTGAGGGTGAGAGTGAACTTCACGGAATCAGCACTGGGACGTAGATGGCAATGGGGAGCCAATACATTAATCCCCTTGGAAAAATGCAGCTGACTGCAGTCAACCAATCTTCAGATTGAAGTATGATGACCATTTAAATGACGAACAACTTCTGTGAGCAAGAAGAATCTTATCATGGAAGTTTCTCCATTTGTCAATCGTAGAATTCCATTTGGTTCAGTGATGTGTTGGTCAGAGGTTTGTTAAAATTATGGTATTTCTGTTGAAATACAGATAATAAAGAATACAGAAAAGGGAACTTCTTAATATTAAACTTATAGTCCTCATGTCTGTATTAACAAATATTAAACTTAAAGTCCTCATGATAGAGGCCTTTGAAACATGGTGCTGGAGGAGAATGCTGAAAATTAAGTGGACGGACAAAGTTAGGAACGAGGAAGTGTACAGAAGAGCGGGGGAAGCTAAGTCAATGCGAAGTACTCAAAGGAAAAGAAGGATAGGGTGGACAGGGACACACCCTGAGGCATAATGGATTTGTGAAGAATATAATAGAAGGAAGAAAAATGGAAGGAACGGCCTCACGAGGAAGAATAGGGAAAAATGCATAGAGAAAATTATCAGAGACGTTAGAAGGAAGACCTACCAAGGGGTGTAAGAGAGCTAGCACTAGATAGATGGAAAGGATGGAGGGCTGCAGTCAACCAATCTTTGGGTTGAAGTACTGTTGATGATGAGTCCTCATTGTAACTGCTTTCTTTTTTATAATTCTGGATAGGAATTAATATCAGCCTAATGCCTTTGGCCAGGCACCTTCCTCAGAAAAACTATGTATATGTGAACATGGAATCTCTGTCTACCATCTTTTCCTAAGGTATTTAGCAACTGGAATATTATCTGTACTGTCTGCTCCATTACTTTTTATTTTCCTTTATGTTCCAACTCTCTCTCTCTCTCTCTCTGGGCATCCTATGCTATTCTCACCTACTCACAGTTTACCTTTCTACAAATACTAGTAAACACACCTTTCTAAATTTATAGACACTGAGGCCTAATGCCCTTGCCATAGTGTTCTGCCATGTACCCTTTCCTTTTCCCCTGGTTGGTTCTATTATTAGTTTTCCTGCCTTTTTCCTTCTAATGTATATGTATAATTTTTCATTCTCCTGACAATTCTTCTTGTTAGGGGAACTCATTCCGCCCCCTCCCCCTCCCCCCCCCCAGTAATTTTTCTACACCCTTGTACTCTTCTCTCTGCCTTACTTTCTTCATCCTGTGCCTCTCAGCCCAGGTTTATTCCTTCTCTTTGTATTTCATTTCTGTGTTTATTCCCTTCCTCCCTCCATCTTCCTCACTCTGGTGACACCTTGGCTAACGAAGAAAATTCATTCCGAAATCACATCGGTTAGCAGAAATGTGATTTCTCAAGGTCTCTTTGCAGAAGATTATTTAAATTGTTCTGGATTCTCCCCGCAATTTAAAGATAAGTGTTATGAATTAGTAAAAAAAAATAAAGGGGAAAACTCCCCAAAGTTAGAGATGAACAGTTTCGAAAATTTGGCTTCCTATGCAGCTGTGTTATGTTACCTTGTAAATCCTCTAAAATATTCATTAGCCAAATCCAAATTCATTAGTCGAGACTGAAAAACAGAGAAAAACATCATCATAGCTAGCAAAATGAAAAAACCAACTTGGTCAATTTCCACAATTTATTAATTGTGGAAATTGACCTAGTTGGTTTTTTCATTTCTCTATGATGATCCGTTTCCACCAAGTAATGGCCGACACCATCAACTATCGTCATTAGCTGAAAAATTCCTTATCTAGGTTAGTCATTAGTCAAGGTATCACTGTACTGATATTACCTAGGTGCAATTTCATAACCTATCCTTTATAGCCACCCCATCCACTTACACAGTGAGCATTCCATCAGCATCAGTACTTTTTTATTATGATATTTTTAATTTCATTCTTGAGCTCATCAAATATCTAACTTAACCAGTAGATTAACAAACATATTTATTTGTTTATCAACTCAATTCCAAGTTTAGGAAAAGGCTTGCTTAAAATTACTACATACTCATGTGAAAATTGAGCATGGATTCACATTTAAATCAAATTTGATTTCATGTTACTGTGGATATATAGAAATCTCAGTGAGATGAAATCGGATTGATGAACGTTCATCATCATGGCATGTGTCTTTTCATACTAATTCATCAATGTACTTTATATCCATATGATATAACCAACATTTTTTTCTCACAATTAAATGTATGTACTTTTCAGGTTGAAGTTAAAAACAATATATTCATTTGAATGGTTGTTCGAATGTGTTAAGCTGACCAACTTTGTTGTATTGCAATCCTTCTACAAATTACTTTCATATTTTTCCTGGTTTCAAATTGGACCAGAAAAACTACAAAGAGAGGCAGCGTTCAAAGAAACAAATATTCGGGGAAGAAATTGAAGAGAGGAGGATCGCGGAAGAGATTGTGGAATTGGAAAGACAACTGCAGCACTGCAATGAGGCAGAGACAGCGATGATGGCCAAAGTGGAGGAATTCAAAATTTACGAGGTATAATATACACCGCAAAATAAGAATAGATTGTAGTTATTTTTTAATACTTGAGGTAAAACAACCCTCCCTCAAGATGGAAGTGTTCTCCCAAAAATGCTTTATCTTATTTATGTAGCTCACTTGTGCAGTGAATACTTTCACTGAATGATCCTGTTATTTCCATGGCGATTTACACTTGCATCACTCTTCATGACTGTTCTCTCCTACCTCTCTCGCTATTTTTGTGGTGGAATTGTTGTTGCCTTTAACTTTTGCCGTGGCATTATAAGTGAGTAAATGTATGGAATTTGAATAATAATAATTTCTATTGATCAATTGCACAAATCAAAAGCAAAACCTAGATTATGTTAGATTAAAGTTCTCGTGAATAAACAAATACATTTTACAAATATGTCCATCACATGGAGATAACTTATTGTTTTCTTCAATCTGCAGTATAGTTCATTAATAGATTTAATTTTCCTTGTGTGGTAACCTCTATCACACGCATGTTTATGAAAGAATTTGTTCTGTTGAAAATGGATCTATTATTTACATAATGTATGGCATCTTCCAAGATCCACATGACTTATTCCTGAGTACTTATCACCCAAACATTATCATAACTTCTCCAGTAGTAGTAGTATTTTTATCGATAGGGTGATTCGACGGCTATGGTCATTTCACACCTCTTCAAGTCATAGGAAAAACCCTACTGGACAACACAACATGCATGGGCATGCCCTAGGCAGGACTCGAACCCACGACTTTAACCCTGGCCGAGTCCCACACTTCCCTGGGGGTGCGTAAATGCATTTCCCACACCACCTCAAAAAAAAATAGATGGTGAGCACGCTACCCACAAGGCTAACTTGGCATAACTTCTCTGTCCCATGTATCCAGAAGTATTGTGATGGGGAGACTATGCGATCAATTAAAATGTTTTCAGATAACTCACCTGAAGTCTTCTCTTTTGCCTCCAATACTCGAAGCACAATCACAGAAGCTTGCTACAGAAGATGGTTTCATTCTTTTATAGCAGTTGCAAAATTCATATTTTATGGCCATATCTTAGAGTCCAGAACTCTATCTAATAGTTATTGCCCAAGGATATTTGGTTGATTTTCAAATACACATCATTTACATTTTATATTAAATACTCATGGCTGTTATGATTTAACAATCGTGTATTGGTTTTTAGAAGCATTCTGAACTCCCACATTACCTTACAACCTCACCCACATACAACAAGGATTTAGGTTTATGTTTTCCTGGCTCAAACGCAACAAATGGATATACAAGTAATTTTCTGTATATTTTGTTTTCCATTTTTTTCAGAACACTGAATCTATAGTTCTTACAATGAAAAATCTAAAGTTCATTTCATATAGGCACCTTCTTTCCTGAATAGTATTTCAAATGTGGTTGGGTATACAGAATGAAGGTTTGCTAATTGCTACGTGCATGTTGACATCAGCCAACCAGCAGCAACATGTCAGGTATCGCTAAAATTTGTGTCTGGATGCGGTAACATTTACTGACTGCACCACTTTGAAATTATCAGTGCTTGATTTTATGAGCAAACAACATTCACTGTATTAATTCAGCATACTTTTATGTTCATATAGGTTTACTCCATTACTTAAAAACCATATCACTCTATTATTATGCTCTTTTTTTAGAGCATGTCTCAATTAGGTGATCTTTTCTTTTGCCAGTTGACAACACTGTGTAAGGACAGCTGCCTTACTTGCACCCCAAGATTATGTATGCTTGAACACATGGTACTACAATATCATTGCAGATAATAGTGTAATTTAAAATCTTGATGATCAATTAGGGCTACTGTATGACTCAAGCATCTGGCTACTGAACAGGAGGTCCAAGTCGTGGTGATGCCTCTGGACACCTCCAGCTAGGACCCTGACTGAGTGGTATCCTGTAGACACCATACCAGATCTTCCTGGTAAACCGCAGGTGGCACAGGGAAATGAACTGCCCCCCTTTATTACCCTGACATGTGTGAATATTCATAGTCTCTGGGCTTAGTAATGAGGTAGCTCCAGCCACACTTATCAAACCTGCCTTAGAGTTGAATACTTTGGTTATATGTAGGGGTTATTTGAGGAAGTTGAAGTTATAACTTATTTTATCTTTTCATCTTTATAGGATTTCCTCCAAAAGGTAATTGACACCTATCCTGAATTCAACAGCATTGACGATGTACTTAATCGTTATGAGTCACTAGTTGAGACAAGAGAAAAATTAAAAAGATTGCAGGAAAACAATGTGAATCTTGTCGAAAAAATGAGAAAAGAAGTTGAAGTCCTTACTGAGGTGAGTATACTTAGTGTGTGTGTGTGTCTGTACGAATGGACACCCATATTTCTGCATTACATTTCTGATTGTTTACAACATGTTCACTTACTTTAAAAAGTGTCGGTGATATACAGCAGGGGTCGGCAACCAATTTCCAATGGCACGCAGAAGCTCCAAGTTTTAGGTATCAATTTTATTTTTTTTAATCTTTTAAAGAACACTATTTCTTTTAATGTGGTTTACAAATTTACATATTATTGTATATCACTATATATTAGCATATAAAATACAATATGTAGTAGAACAAGTATATTGACCTTGATTTTTGTAAAAATACATTTCCTGTTGGCACTCTGAATGATTTGAAACCTTAAGTCGGCACGCAGTTAGCAAAAGGTTGCCTACCCCTGATATACAGCTATATACCCTTGTTTCAGACCTTTACTTACCTTGGAACCCTTTGATATCCTGCCATCAATTTTGACCCGTGTTTTGCATTTCTCATATCTTTTTTCACTGTTTTCACAAAGTTTGCATAAATGTAGGTACTATCTAGAGACTCCCACAATTTTGTTTGAGCAATACTATGTGTTTGTCTTTTTTATTCAACACTGAATTGGCAAATACAAAATGTCCATGACTGCATCAATATCAATAACAAATAACATGATGGAGAGTAATATCAATAAAATACATTGAGAAACATCCACCAATACAATAAGCAACATACAAAAGCGTCATACAAAAACATCACGAAGAACAAAGATGGTGGATAACATTCGTGAAGGAGTGAGCGGGGGAAGAAAAGACACATTAAATTTAAAAAAAGAAGTTACAATGAGTCCTCTAAAAATTCATTTTACACTAATATTTGCTTGTTAGTAGTTGTTTTAACTTCATTTCAAAACTGATAGCTGTGATTTTGTCCATGATAGTGAATGAAATTTAGTTAAAGAGTGCAGAGGAATAGTGGTAGGGGCCTTCCAGGTAGTGCGAGAACTGGAATATTGCTTGGGGTGCATAGTTCTGGGGACGGGTGGAGAAATTACGGTAAGTGGAATTGATTGGAAAATTTATCAAGGTTAGCTTTGACAAAACACCACAAGTTAAAATATATAAATAGAAGGAAGCGTTATGATGCTAGCATTGGCAAAAAGAGGTTTCCCTGAACTACAAATGGGGACTTGATATATCATGGCCTTGATTGCTTGCTTTTGAGCCAGAGAGGCTCTTTTTGCAGTAGGAAAGTTACCCCAAAACATAATGCTGTATGATCGACTAGGATGTCATTGCATAATACACAATTTTTAGAGTATCAAAGGACACTATTGGTGCCAACTTTCTCAACATATTGGTACCTACATATATTTTATTGACTGTAGTATGATATTGCAAAGACCAGTCAAGGCCATCTGATATTGTGATCCCCTAGAAACTGCGATGATACGATACTGTCTTATGCCTTTATCAGGTACACATATAACAGGTTTACTTCCTGATCATATGCGATCTTTTTCTCTGTTATTTCTGTCACACAAAAGAGAAGATCTATTGTTAATTTTCCAGCCATAAAACCTTGCTTCTCCTCTACTTTCATCTCCACAGATTCATTTTCGATGTTTTCCTTAATAAGTGTGCTACATTTTTTTCCCTTCTTTGTGAATTCTGGGCATAAGAAACACTGCCACCGGCCAGGTTAGCATGATTGCCAGTTAACCCAAAGGTCGCGGGTCTGAGTCCTGCCTAGGGTGTGGGTGTATTGCTTGTCCAAATGAGTTTTTTCTATGATATGAAGAGGTGCTAAATGACCATAGCTGTCGATGCACCCTATAAACAAAAATACTACAACTAATAACACTGTCCACCCTTCTGGTATTTCTTCTCTGTTCAGACCTTTTTGGAAGAGGTTGGCCAGATGTTAATACAATTTGTCCATTCAATATTGTATTAGTTCAGCGACTTGGTGTTCTCAGGACTTGGTGCACTTCCACATTTTAGAGGCCAGTGGATGTTTTTTTAACCTCATTTATACTTACACAGGAAAAGTTACTATTCATGATTGGTTAAACTCACAATTTTCCATGGATAAAATATTTATTTTGAGCATGGTTTCAATATTACTAATTGTCTTTAGATGCACATCTACCATCCAAGAACCTCCTTACATACAAATATATGCTTGGGGGAGTTGGTGGGTGAGGGAGGGACTTAGGTGTGGAGTTGACAGGGTTGAAGGTGGTCATTTAACAATGCATTCACAATGAAGAGTTCTTCCACACATTCTTTCTATATCTTCTGAATAGTTACAACTTCTACTATGCCTTTGCTGACTTCATCCTATGAGTAGGGAAAGTGTTTTCTTTTATACTTCCTGTCATTTCTTCACATTTCCAGTGAAGTGCACCCATATGTAAGTTTTCTCTGTGGGTTTTCCTTGTGCTCAAACTACTTTTTCAGCCATGCCTCCTTAGTATTATCAATCTCTCTCCTTAGTTTATACTTTGACTGTCTGTATTTCCTTCTCCTGTCTTCCATTCTCCCATTTCCTTTTATCTGTAGAAGCTATAATGTTGAATATTCCTTTAGATGGTAAAACTTTGCCTCAGGTCAAAACAGCCAAATTTCTTGGCATTTATTTCATTTCTCAACTTTACTGGGAATCTCACATAGTTGTTTTCATGAATAAACTCATTTCTCTGTGTTTCCTTATCCATACACTTTGTTCCACTGTTTCTGATGGCATTCTCCTTTCAATCTATTATGCTCTTTGTTATTCATACATTGTATCCAATGTATAATATTCTAGGGTCCATCTAACCCAAGTTGTTTCTGTAGTTGAAGAACAAAGGAAAATTTTACATTTGATATCTAATGCTAGGCATGATGCCCCAAGTCTTCCACTGTTCAGGAAGTTCAACATGCTACCACTTCCATCTATTTACATATATATTGTTCATCATCATCACAGTGATCAACCCGAAGGTTGGTATGTTAAGTGAGGGTAGAGCTTCACCTAGTACTAAGCCCACGGCGTGTGGAA
>WURS02000013.1:13571148-13588427 GCA_011762765.2 Rhinocypha anisoptera | reverse complement strand
CAAACCTTCTCACGATATCTTTCCCCGTCAAATGATTGAAATCATTCGAAGGACGTCGGCCATATTGTGTGAATTTCCCATGACCCTAGTGAAGGAGTCATGAATTCAAAGAAACAAATGAATGAATCACATTTTCTTTGGGATTGAGTAGGTGACAAAGTTATGATTTTCATCCTGAAGCACATCACTATGCTTAAAGAGGAAATTGATCTTTTTGCTGTACAGATAGTTTTGCCAAGGTCCAAAGTTTTTGCCCATTTGAAAATGTTTCCTGGTTACTAGTCCCTTGTTCATTTTATTTTTCAACATTTTGCCCAATTTGACAATTCAAAAGGAAACTTTTTTTTAAATAATGGAAATGGGTATAGTCTATTTCAAAAGATGGTTACCTTATGGCCACAATACCAGCCTTAATTCACAGGAGCTCCAGCAGGAAATGACCACTTCATCTGCCATATTTTTTCACTTTCTATGCTTTCATTTCTTATATTAATGTAAAACTTTATTATTAACTAGCAGATCTGCTGCCTGCTTTGCAGGTAGTCACTGTCTGGTGTTCTCTTGAGGTGAACTTTGCGTTTTTACTTTAGTGGGAGTAGTGGGAAATGTGTGTAAATGAGTGTTTATGTTTCCCAAAAATGAAAACAAATTATAGAATAGTTTGTGAGACATATAAGTAAACAATTTGGAGTAAAAAATTTATATTGTTCATTTCTCTGCTCAATGGTTACTGTAGTAGACTGAGGAGAGTACCATTTTTGAGATACAGTTACTCTTTTCTACCACCAATTTTTACGCGTGACTGACTAACACACTACAAAATTAATATATACAGATGTAGGTTGAACTTGTTTTCCAACATACATATTTTCTGTTCCAATAACCAAATTTAAGGATGCAAAAAATGTTAGCCAAACCCATTTAAAAATTATAATCATAGAAAGACTACAGGGTAGAAGTGAGTTTAGGATGACTCCTGAAAACTACTCCATATTCTCACTCACTTATGAATCTCCTCTCCATGTATTTAACAACATATAGCTTACTTTATCGACATGTAGAAAACTTCATGCTTTCTTTTGCTTTGGGAAATGATTTGGTGTAAAGATTTTACTGTTGAATGTGATGATGCGTGAGAAGTTTATAACATCTGTTTGATGGTTGACTTCATTTTTCAACTGAATCATTCCTCAGCTGCTGCTGTTGTCATTTCCCTGTATTGGCACTTTTATCATTCTTGTTCCAGGACGCTGATGGAAAGACCCCTCTACACGTAGCAATTGAAAACGGACACCATTCCATCACATCACTGATGCTCTACCATCCCAGCATTGACCTGTCCATCAGGGACAAGACTGGACTCACACCTTTTGCTTCTGCGATGTCCTGCAAGAATGATCGTGCCGCTAGGGCCATATTGGACAAAATGCCCACAGCAGCTGAACAGGCAAGACATTTCAATTGACCTCTCACTTGCATTCTGGCCTTGTTCATTTTTACACGGTGGTGGTATTTGAAAATGTAATTTTATTTGTTCAAAGAGATTACATTTGGTTACAGAAATGCTGCCTCTTTTAGCCCTATGTAACTTCTTTTTTTAATGTATACTCAAGTTTTTCATGACAACTTATGTCACTTTTTTTAAAAAATTTATTTTTCCTTAGTTTACCTAAATGCACATTCATATTATATAAATGCTTCTTCTTCTCTGCTAATGCTAAGCTCAGAATCTTAGATTCCGTGCTCGTAAGATTAATAATATGAAGATTTCGAATGTCTCCCACTTTCTTTTTTTGATGTAGGAGTGATATAATCTTCTAGAAGTTAATGTGAAGTACAGTCCTTTTTTTATAAATTTGTTATATCTGGTTAAAGAACTCGTCTAATGCTCCTGTCCAATTCTGTCTTCCTTTGCCCCTTTCAACATTTCATTGTCTCTTAGCATTCTTCCTATCTTTTTTTCTGTCATCTTTAAACTTGAACTTCCTCTCTTTTTATTTATGTATGTTAGAGTGGGTCAAAAGACACCATATTGTGACCATGAAACTTTTTAAATTACATTGTATAATTCTTCTTTGGTGCTGTTGTATGGAGTGTTCAAGCATACAGAATCTTGCCATACAGGTCTGCTAATTGTTATGTGCACTGCAATGTCAGCCAGGCACAACAAACAAACACCCTTTGGGACATGCTCCAAAGAAGAACGACATGAAGCAATACAATTTTTTAGTAGTTTAGGTGGAAAGCCTGTTGAAAAAATGCTGGAACAATACAGCAAAATTACTCTTTAGGTTTCCGTGACATCTCTCTAAATAAATATAATAGTATATCAATTTAAAAAATCTAAAAACCATACTTTTAAAACGGATGAACAAGTATGAAATAATTTCTCCTATTTTCTCTCGTACAGATTTATAACCGCATGCAGATTGTCCTGAAAATTTGTGATTGTGAATTTTGACAGTTTTGAAAATAAATGTTTAATTTACGATGAAAAAAATGTGAGGTGCATTCAGTAGATAATTGATGCATGAATAGTTCACCTAAGTCTCTGAGAATTTATTGTACTGCAAATGACATGAACTGTTGCATACATTTTCTTAACAACATCAACTCCGAACAGTCCCTGCTCTAATCGATTGCATACACCCCATGTTTTTCATTTCAAATTTTACATTTATTTTCAAAACTCTCAAAATTCACAATCACAAATTTTCAGGACAATCTGTATGGGGTTATAAATCTGTACAAGGATAGGAGGAATTATTTCATTCTTCTTAGTCCATTTTAAATATGTGGTTTTTAAATTTGAAACATTTATTCTTCCTTCATTCCCCACAGGGTAATTGGAATTCCTTATGGAAATTTAAGGGTGAATCAACAATACAACAATCAAAGCCCAATTTGTTTATGTTGTTACAATTATTGCACCATGGCGATAGAGACTATCATTAAAATCAGAAACAAAAAATTTGTATGAGTCTCTTTGCTTGGCACATGTTGTGATTTTTCTGTTCAATCTTTTGCAAGGTCAATAGGGTTTTATTATGTGTTATTATATTGATATTTCTTGTGGAGTTAGTATTAGAAGATAGATACTTCAAATTTCTTCACATAGCAAGGAAATTGCCAACAAATATTATCAAAATGGATTCAAAACACGAAGGTTTTGCAGTTGTATGGTATGTGGAATGAATAGTGATAATGTGTAAGCAGTTAAATTATGATGATGCAGTTTTATTATATTTATTATAAATGCACAAAGTAAACATCTTTGGACGATTTTTTTCATTGTCTAAGTTCTTCCATATTAATTTTGAAGTAGGTGTAGATTTTTATTTAGTATTTGCTGTGAGTAATTTTTCTTACTGGAAGATTTCCCTTAAGTAGAAACCCCAAGAAATGATGCTCCCAAATGATGATTCCCTTCTCCTCTCTTTCAAATAGTACGACAAAAAGGGACGCAACTTCCTGCATTTGGCCCTCGAGAAGGGAGACTTGGAAGCGTTCTTGTTCCTGATGTCGGTGGGTGTTGACCTGGGGTCGAGAGTGCGAGATGCCAGCCAGGCCACTCCCCTGCACCTGGCAGCGGAGCATGGGCTGGAACTGGCCATTCGCAATCTGCTTCTGGCTGGTGCTCGACCTGATGAGAAGGATGCCCACAGGTGGGGAAGGTTATCACGAGCACCAAAAATTATTGCATTGCATAATGCAATTAGGAAACACCCTATGGATACTGATTCTCTCCCTATAAGTTGTGAACTTAAAAGTATCTCTCCTTAAATATGACTGCAATTTATGTTGCAATCGATTAGTTTTGCATATATTTCAGATTTCCTATGTAACCATAGCATATTTGCTATCAGTGGAAGGTGCAAAAGAAATTTTTTATGATAACAGTGATAATAGTGAAAATTCATGTATTTATATAAGTATAAAAAAAAATATAAACATTTTGGTGCCAAAAAAATTTTAGCTTCTAAAATTGATGGAATTATTCCAAAGATTTGAATATTATTGGTGATTTCTTTTTCTATTATAAACATGTATCATGATACGTGGTGGACTCAACAGTCACAAGCTATTCTAGTAAGACCAAATTAGTCACTTTACTTAATTATACTTGGAAATTTAGGTATGTTAAATGTAAATGATATGCATGCCAGGAGCTTTTGATATGACAAAAGAATATATTTCTGTCATATGCATTAAGTTTTCAGAGGGATGTCATGTTTTATTCGATATATAATTCTTGTTATAAGAACACAATTTTGGCGTTATTGAAGTATTTGAGAGAGAAGCCCAGTACATCAAATGCTTTAAAGTTTAATGTGTTGTTTTCAATTTTAATTTATTCAAGCTTTTAAATGTGCAATGTAGTAGGAAAAACTAATTTCATCAGCATCATATTATGTTGTAAAAAATTTTCACATACATATTTATAAAAATTAGCTGTTCCTAACGACTCTAACTCCCTTCAATATAGCTGAGTTTATGTTAATACAAGAAAATTTACTATATTTGTCCTGGGAGACTTGGAGGGTAACTTAAAAGACACTTTGTGCTAACGGTTGTAATTTGAACCTGGATTCTCCCTCCCGAGTGTATCATTTGTATTTTCAGGCGGACAGCCCTCCATGTAGCTGCGATGAATGGTCACGCTGGTGCCGTCCTGGCATTGGTGACTAACGGTGCAGATTGTGATGCTACAGATGACGATCTCAACAATGCCCTTCATCTTGCTGCTCGTGGTGCACACTTGGACGTGACTCGGACCCTTCTCGTTGAATCAAGTGTGAATGCTGAGGCAACTAACCTCAGGTGAGCCTTAGTATTTTGGTGAGTATATAATTCCTATTTTTAGTTTTTTTTCAGATATTTGATGGACCCTGAAAACTGCTACATAATGCCACAGTCTTCCAAGAGTTCTGTATTTCTGAAACCTTAAGGTTTAATTGTGTTGTAAGGCTTAAGCTAATTACACTTCAACTTCATTTAATTTGTACAGCCTTTTCATACCATCTACAACATTACTGTATCTACCAGCCTATAAGACACATTTTTTACACTTTTGATCTGAAATCGGTCTTGAGTCATTTGGGCCCTGGGTAAATATTTTTTTCTGGGGTCAGGAATAGCTATACTCGTATTGAAATAATTTACTAGTAGAAAGAAAGCAAATCCTTTATATTTGATCCTAATTCTTCCATGATGAACAACCTTAAATATAGTCATTAATGTCGTAATGTAAAAGATCACATTATAAAATGTTGACGTAATGACACTCTATATCTTTCCTAAAATAACCAAAAAAATCACAGTGTGTTGTATGGGCCAGGAAATACTGTATTCCTTTCCTCTCCATAGTTTATTCACTCAACCTCCCATGATCTGTTCTGACCTTTCAATATCCATACTTCTATGTAGCCATTTCCATTACTACCTCTTAACATCTTTGCCTTAAACTTCTTCAATTTTCTTGCATCTTCACTATGATGACTGTCACCTCTTCATTTACCTCCACAGCTGTTCATCGTGTGGGTACAGGCTTCTCCCAAACCATATCTTGCGAATCTCCAAATTATATTAATCTTATTTCCATAAAGACCATGATCCTGAACCTTTGTTATTAATCACCCTTAATCGTAGTCAATAAGTCCCACGTGCCATAAAATGCCCATCTCTCACACACCTATGCCACAAAAACCTGTTTCAAAATAAGTTGGACCTCACTGCCCTAAATTATGTGACTACTGGCACATAATAGGTTCCATATATAATTACTCCTACCTTTCTTGGTACTTTTCTATGCCGGAGTAAATGTCTTCCACTCTGTAACAGCATTCCTCCTTCTTATAATATTTTTGTGAATTCATTCTCTACCCTACTATTTCATTTAGCTTCTAAATAGATTATTTTTTCTACAGATTTCAGTGTATCACCAATTAACTGGATGTCTTATTTTTGCTTTTTGAGATGTTGCAAGTGTAATCAAAATCTACAGTGACAGTGTGAGCAACAAAATATTTTTTTAAATTGCAGTGTAGAATTGTTTTGTGAATTATGAAATCCTTCAACCCCTTCTGATTATATATTTTATAATTGTGTTTTTATATGACATAAATTATATGTGATAATAAAATGCACTATAAGGAATATCTGCTTTAATGATTGATTCAAACTGCAGTTAAGGATTCTTCTAATGTCCTTACCATATACAAATCTACTTATGCTTTCTGAAAATTAATCTCTGCCTTGGTTTGATGTTTCTCCCGTCACAGGGGCAGAACTCCATTGCATCTCCTGGCACATCACGCACCTCCGATGCCGGGTGCTTCAACTCCAGGGAATGGAGGAATTGATGAAAAGGGTAGCATGGCCGCCCCCGCAATATTGAACTTGTTTTTGGAGTGCATGCCCAGCTATCCATTGGATAAGCCTGATTTAGATGGAAATACAGGTATGACTTAATTACATTTTTTCCTGTTTTATGCATCATTTGAAACTAAATATTTACAATCAAGTTCCCTTATTCTTTCACATTGCTGCTGTTTTCTTTTGGTTGCTCATATTCCTCTTCCATTTCCTTGTTTGCATGACTGGATGTTGGCATGTGTTGAAGGGTTTTATGGAAGTTTGAAATAACTACAATCAATCTTCTCAGTGAATCCAACACATTTACTTAAGTTTTTGGTGCCAGTACATATTACAACCACGTGAGCACTGATCGAACAGAACTACAATGGAACTAAATAAAAAAAGAGTCATGGTTACCCCTTACAACATACAAATGTCATGGGGACACATTTTCCCATTTCATGTGTTTATGTCAAGGGTGCCAGTGCACCCTGGCTGATGGTGAGCTGTGATCACATGGGGTTCGGGATCCATCCTTGCCCCCATCCCTGACCTCCCATGTTGCGGCTTTCTCTTTTTCATACCCCGCTACTCCTTGAGTTTCTGGAACTTTCGACTCCCGCCGACTGAGTTAGCCTGGTAGGTAGTGTGATCACCAACTTACCCAAAGGCTGCGGGTTCAAGTCTCATCCAGGGCATGGGTGTTGTGTTTGTCGAATAGGTTTTTTTTCTATGACTTGAAGAGGTGTGCCGACTGGGTTAGCCTTGTGGGTAGTGTGATTGCCAGCTAACCCAAAGGTCACAGGTTCAAATCCAGGGCATGGGTGTTGTGTGTTTGTCCAAATGGATTTTTTCTATGAGTTGAAGAGGTGCAAAATTACCATAGCCATCGAAGCACCCTATAAACAAAAAAAAAATATTTTCCATGCCCCCACCCCAGCACTTGTAGTCCAAGAGTCTTCCTCGACTCAACTAGCGGCACAAAGCTTCCAGAATCTTCCATATCCCTCCCCCCCAATCAACCACCCTTTGCCTTGTTGCATGGATACAAGAGGAAGCGACCGAGTAAGATTGACAATCTCTCCACTCCCAGAGAGTCTCACACTTCGTGCAAACCCACCATTTAGCTGGGTTTGCACCATCCTGCCTTTCCTTGTACAGACCCGCTGTTTAGCTGGATGAACCTCCTTCCTAGTGCAGACTCACTGTCTAGCTGGGCATGCACACCCAGATCCTCTATTTAGCTGGCCGTGCACCATCCTGTATTCTAGCACCATAATCTGTCATTCGATAACCTTCCCCTCTGGTCCCACTCCATCTCTGTTGGCCAATTATATGCGTATCATGAATCAGAAAATATATTTGTGCATAAACCCAGTTTGTCATTCACACTAGTAATTGCTCCCCAAATCACCATCCACATTAGTAGCGGCATTGCAACACAAACATTCATTCATATTACATACAACACGGAAAGTGTTTCAAATAAAGATACAAATTTACATAAATGACTTACTTAACAGCATGTCACATGCACTATCACTATTTTATCGAAGACTCTGTTTAGTTTCACCATCAGGATCCTCTCATTGTATAGTTGATGGTATCGACTGTTACTTGGTAGAAACGATTCATTGTAATGATAAATTAATCACTTGGTCAATTTCCCCAATTTGATTCTGAACTACCTGGGTTTCAACTTCACAGTGTTTCACTTCTGGTTGGTAGTAAGATGATAATGACTCTGTAAAGTTGAAATTCAGGTACATAGTTCAGATTAAAATTGTGGAAATTGACCAAGTGTTTAATTTATTGTTACAGCCCTCTCATTGTATTACCAACATGATGTCACTCTTCTTCGCCATTACTTATTTATTATGATGTCCATCCTTGCCATTCTTACTATCTTGTATTAACTGCTCCAGAAGTCATCTGCCCCAATCTGTTTGATTTCACTTACTCCTAAGATATCTAACCCTCTCCTCATCATCTTCATCTTTGCATTTCCAATTGACTTAATCTGCATTTCCCCAATGTGCTTTGTCAATGCAAACAAAGAAAAATCAGTCATAAAACCATTTCCAAAGTTAAGATTTTACACTAAGGAAGAGCTTTACGATGATGCACACTTTGATAATGTATGGTCACCTGGTGATTAGAAAAAGTGGTTTTACAATTTTGACTACTTCTTTTGTATTGACTTAAAGAGCATAAGAGTTGGCAGACATGTTGATTAAGGATTAAACCAGAAAATGATTAAGTTTAGTTCCAATAAGTATTTATATTGTAACAGGGGTTTAAAATTTTGGATTTGTACCTGAAGGCAAATGGCACTTTATTTGTTTATACCCCAATAACATCCCAAGAAAAGGCAAAATAAATTTGTCTTACACCATACAACTCAACATGAAACAAGCTAAAAATTTGTATGTATCAATTATGTTGAAATTGATCAGACCATTTTCTTGTAGCTGAAGTTTAAACTATGGTGTCCACAATTTTTAGTCTGTTAGTAGATGCATTTTAAAGTGCATTACCTCATGGCCCTCTCTTGCATGCATAATATATTAATGATGTGGGGGGGGGGAAGGATCCCCAAAACAGGATGCTAAATAAATGCTGTGTGGTGAAATCCCCAAAAATCTATATTTGGTTATCACGTATTATAAGTTATTTGGTGTTAATCTGATTGAAACACGCTTGTCACTTGTGTATTTCATTTGCAGCTCTTCTTTTGGCATATATGAAGGGCAATGGAAGCCTCTGCCGGGCCCTTGTAAAGGCTGGAGCGAGATTAGCATGCATGAACAAGGATGGAATAACAGTTTTCAACTATCAGGTTGCAACAAAACAGCTTTTGTCAAGGTGGTACACATTTTTATCATTTAATACTGTTATGACTAGAATGTGTAATAATAAGCTAACTCTATATGATTTCTTTTTTCATTTATTTATTCCCCAAGAGACCATACAAACACAATTGCAGGTCAGTTTTCTCTTAAAACTTTCATAATGGTACCTTATGTATTTACAGAGATTTGAAAGTTCCTTCCTAAATTTTCATGCTGATTGTAGACTATTTTTTTCTATTAAGTTAACATAATTGTTATCTATTGAAAAATAATCGGGTCATTATATTCCTGCTTCTCTAAAAGTCCAGAATAATTTCAAAAATAAAAATATTTGAGAAATAATTTTAAAGTTAAATTATATACCATAATAAATTTATAGGTATATATGTAATAAATATTAATGTACAGTTCGAACCCCCCTTTCCCCCCAAAAATTTTGATTTTTCTCAATTCTCATTTATTGTTGAATCAAGTATTTCGCTAAAGATCCCTAGATTTTAGTTATGAAATGAAGAAAAAATGCTGTATTCTCACCTAAATTTACTAGGAACAACCAGTTTTAACTCTTAGAGTTATCATGAGGTACAATGTCAGCAATGTGTTACCTGATGATGACACCATTCATCAAAACTAGTTGGACTGAATTAATTTTGGTGGGAATTTTGTTTTTTTTTCATTTTATATCAAACTGAATTTCCACAAAAATTGAAACAGAAACCCTTGAATTCATCCCAGGTTTTCATTTCCAACATTTGTCTGGTGATGTCTTGAAGCTAAAAACCAAATTGAGTGATATTTATTTTCCACTCCTTATGGCTGTATATATCAATACTGAACATACCTTTAAATGCTATACCTATTTACAATTATGTGATAATATAATGCATACTATGTATATATTTTACTAGTAGAATTTTCTAAAAATTATGACAATAACATCATATTTACTTTTTTTTCCATCCCAAAAGAAAAAGTTTTAATATTTTTTACCTGAGTGAATGTGAAATACAATTGGTTATTAAGTGTTTTTCCACAATAGTAAAATTTATAAGATCATGTATTTTATTGAAATGTTAAGCTTAGTAGCTTACTTTTTCCTTTTGATTGATAAAAATCATTACCCTTAAAGAATGATTCTATAGCATAAAAATTGAAATCTAAATCTTTCTGTGGGTTATTAATTACAAAGATTAAACTGCTTGTGAGAGCTTTAACTTCCTCATATTTTTATCGAACTTGCTTAAATTAGTACTGAAAATTACATACTGTTGTGATTTATTGTGAGTCATCAGTAGTTATATGATATGAGAAAGATACAAATAGAAATAAGGCAAGTATTACTGAATTGAAATATAAGACTTTGTAGAAACATGAAGGTATTAAGACTTCAAAAAGTTTCTATATTAATCACAATATACCCCTTGTTTCAATTGACTAATCTCATTTTTCTACTTTTTAATGATAGTATATTGTTTTTGTTTAAAGGAGTATTTTGTTCCCAAAATAATGATTAAATTCGTACAATTTTTCCAATCCTGACTAGACATAACCCTTTAAGTTGAATTAATAAATTTAGGGCTGACACCAATGTTTCCAGTGGAATAGTAGTTACCTCCATCTCTCCCGAGTATTTGTAATCATTTGGACTTCCTCCTCTCGCCTTGCTCTTACTTTGTCCTTGTCTTAGAATTGCTAATCATGTTGTCAAGATTATAATGGGGTAAAGTAAAACTTTACATTTACACATATAACCTAATTTATTCACTATCAGGTTCCGCTACGGAATAACTCCACCATGGATGATGTAATATCATCTGTATATGTTATCACCTTATGTTGTCGCTTTGCAACATAATGTGGTTGTGAATAAATAAGTTTATACGTATGTGGAAATGCAAAGTTTACCTTACCCCATTATAGTTATGGATTATCAAAGAGTAGAACAAGAAATAATTTTTTTTATGTTGTCAAGAATAAATCTGAATGAGCAACTAACTTTCATGTAGGCAGTTCGGGTTTCGGCTCCATAAGTTTTTTATTTCACAGCTTAAATACAGACAGCCATCCGCTTTTGCCATATTAATGATCTTAGTGAGGATTGATGATCCTTAGGCAGAATGATAGAAGTTGTGATGCTGACAGGAACTTCACCTTAATGACGTCATATTCATTACTTAAATTCTTTTCCAATCTTGGTTGCTGTCTGGGATAATTACCCACTTTCAGAAGGGGAATTTAGGTAGTAAAGGAATGGGTACTTTTTTCCTCTTACAATTTTTCCTTCATGTAAAGAACAAGTACTACACAGCCACTAAGTGAAATACTGCCTTGTTTCCCAATTTTTAGGATTAGACCTCTCCTTTGTACTTGTTTTTGTTCTCATTATTTCTTTTTTATATCCAGAAGTGTTTCATTACAATTGAAAACATTTTAAATAAATGAATATTTAAAATTAAATATTTTAAAAATGAAGAACCTATTTAGCATTTGAACTCTTCTACTATTTTTTTCGGCAACATCCCCAAGCCTAAACATTATGAATGACTATTCCCTTATTACATATTGGCAAACCACCTCTCTGTGCCCATAGAATCCTTTGACCCTGCCTTGAGAGTATATTCCATTCAGATGTCTGATATTCTGAAAAATATTGGCATCAAGTCACATTAGAACTAGTCTACAGTTGTTTAATTCATTCAGACCATCATAAGGTTTGTCCAACTTGTTTTGATGTCCAAAATTTTTACAACATTTACTGCACTGGCTCTCTGTCGGCTCCTTTGTTTTTCAGTATTTTTAAGCGTGGGCAACTTAAGTCACATATAATATTTAGATTCAGTACAGGCACCACGTTCCGACTTAGTGAATAGTTCAGTTCTATTAAAGTATTCCTAAACATTTTCATTGCTGGTAGGCTTCTTCCATGTAATGATATATAACTATTATAAAATAAAAACAATATCCCTTATTGAAAACTGAATTAAGGAAATCTCAGGTATCCAAATCACATTGTTTTCTCTCTAAGGTTCAGATGGCATTGCAAATAAACACCAAATTTATGCTTATTAGATTGAGGTTCAAGAGCCAAAAAGTTTATTTTTAAAGGTACATTGTGTAATCCAACACTTAGTACTTTAATACATTTCGTTAACCCTTCATTATAAAACTTGTGTTCTTTTCACCCTGTCTTTTTCCCTGCATATGCTGGTTGGGATGTCACCAGTTATCCTGAAATCGTCTTCTGATCAAAGACACCTTCAGGTCGGAGATACCCTCCAGCAGTACTGTTGTCATCCCAACCAGCACATGCAGACAAAGAACCTGTGAATACAGACATTATCGCTACAAAAACCTTTGATTTCATAAGCTCATTACTCAGAAAATGTATACATAGTTAAGGCTTAAGTGTATGATAACCCACTGAAACTTTTAAAGTAATATTGTTGCCTAGTTATGACATTAGAAATTTCAACATCCCCTTAAAGCCATACCACTTCTTGATATTTGTGCTTAGTTTACATGCTAAGTCTGTTACAGATGTTTCATGCTTGAAAGTAGCCTTGCATAATGCACATTAGCTGGTTTTTAAATGTTAGAAAAATGTTATCATTCATTAGGTCAGATACTTATAATTTGTGTCCTGATTTAGATAATCAATACCCCTGGAAGTAGAGGCATGCAAGAATTGGTAATGTGCACTAGTTTGCAAAGATTTACGAGCTTGATCTTAAAGCAAGGCATTAAAATATGGTCCTTTAGTGCTGGAGGAAAGCACAGGTTGAGTTTACCAAGTGATGTACCCATGGTACACACTGTACTACTTTTACATGTAGTAAGAAAATGATGCCTGTGAGTAACATCATACTCTTTAAGTTGTCAGTGTAATGGGTGGCTTACTTGAGTGAGGCAGATTTGATACTATTTTTGTAAAGCTTTTCATTTCTCCTGAACTGAAATTTAATGGTAAGAAGTACCCCCATGTTATAAAGGTAAATTTTATGGCATGGGAAGTTTTTCTGTCACTCACTTTCCTGGATCCATTACTTCACAGAGTGTAAATTTATTGACAGAGTAACCTTCTATGTTAATGGAAATGAATCTTGATTTGCAGGCTTCTTGACCTCCTCTCACAAGAGCCACCATGGGAGGAAGGGGACATATGTCTAGAATGTGGAGCTAAATTTGGGATAACCATAAGGAAGCACCACTGGTAAGAATGTGTTTCAGTTAAGAGTGCCTAAATTTACAAGAAGATAAATGAAGTGAATTTTATTGAAATACATATTGCTGTGAAATGTATTCATTGTGGTTCTCTCTCTCTCCCTCATCAGCCGACACTGTGGACGAATTTTATGCAATAAATGCTCAGATCGAGATGTACCAATCCTGAAGTTTGGACTGAACAAACCAGTTCGCGTGTGTGGAGTGTGCTTTGATGTTCTTCAGCTTGGAGTAGCGTGATTGATGGATATTTTGTAGGATTTAATGAATTTCATGCAATACAAAATGTTGATTCATAACCCATTGTAAATAATGAAAATTGATAAGAAAAATTGTTACTTTGCATTCCAAATTTTATATGATTATTCGGTGATTGCTACAGTGATAGCAATCATTATTTTATAAAA
Organism: Rhinocypha anisoptera; assembly: GCA_011762765.2. NCBI lineage: Eukaryota > Metazoa > Arthropoda > Insecta > Odonata > Chlorocyphidae > Rhinocypha > Rhinocypha anisoptera. Next base: position 13,574,590 of record WURS02000013.1, on the reverse strand, counting down.
ACACTGTATTTGTATATTCTTAAGTAAAAGATCTGTACAGACCAAACATACTCAGAATATAACCAAAATGTTTTCCTAAAGCAAGTCTATATTACATTATTTTTGTCACGAACTGGCAGTTCATCTAACAAGCATATGGGTAATTTTGAGGGGTTAAATTTAATAATTTTATTAATGAATTAAACTATGGAAAAGGTATTACTTCTCTAAGAGTAACAATTTATTTCTAAATACCTTAACAAGATGTACGATTCACATAGAAACCAAGTAATGTACATTCGACCAATGTTACCAATAGGTCCATCTTGAGCATTGAGAAGGGTCGACAAGGTGGAAGAAAATTTCCTTTTCATTACTTGGCCTACGCTAACTCAAGGCGAACTACCAAAGAGTCTATGGCCACAAAAATACAACAAAACATTATTTTAGAAAAGAAAACAATCGTTTGCTAACACAAGCATCGACACAATGTAAGTAATCAAAGAGTTCTTCATTGCATATTTCAGCTGTACGAGAACGAGAATTAACACGGTCGTTGCACTCTGTCAGCTTTTCTTGAAGGGAGATACATTTCTTTTGAGCAGAACACTCATCCTGAAAATAAAAACAGAGTTATACGACAGGCCGGATAAAAATTATGCCCTCTGATATTTTCAAACTAGTGTATACCCGCAAAGTTTGTTGTGGGTCTACTAAATCCTCCTCTTCCTCTTGGGCTTTTACAGAAGGAAAAGCTTTCTGAGCCATTGTCTGAAAGAAAACGAAGAATGGTTTTATTCCATTCCAATTGCATAATAATAACTTAATCTCCAAGGACCATTCTTACATGAAGTAGGTACAGGATTCGTCAAAATATAAATCGGAATACATAAAAGTGTACACAGAAAAGATAATATATGGGAATAATAAGATTGACCGTCAAATGCTAAATGATTGTCAGTTAAATATTCATTTAATGAATAGTAAAATTTAGTTAATAACTTTTAAATTTCTTTTGAAGATAGGCAAGGTTCTCGACTCTAAAATACATTTGGGTAACGATTTGTAAACCTTCGTGCCCACTGTAGTAGGGCTATTGCGGTATAGGGTATAGGTATAGGGTAAGAGGTTCTTGTTCTGTGGTAATTAACAATGAAATGAGAACCCACAACTTCAAGAAATTTGAGAATGCTAGAATCACAAGTAACTGCAAAGTGTTGCTATGAATGAAATAAATATAGTAATAATATTTAATGCAGAATTGAAATACACAATTAATTATTATTACCCTATTTAATTTCAGGATTGTGACAAAACACGTCTCACCCAGCAGTTTTCCTTCCTCGGGAGAACAGACAAATCACTACCGCGTGTCGTCATAGGCAGCTTAACCAAGGACTCATCCAATAGAAAATCTGTTTACAAAGTTTACATTATTTTTCTGTAATGGTGGTAATGGTTCCCTATGTATCGAGTACAAGATGGAATTGCGTTCAACTATTATTTTGTGATGTTTTTGCCGTAGCGCATTTTTTAATTCTATTCAAAAATATATTTCCCATTTTGTGACGTTCGTGAAATTCAAGTTATCGCACTGAGGTGGACTATACAAGTAGCTCCAATAGCGGGCATTTATGGAGCTACAGTCACAGAAATAGTGGAATGGTGATACTCGTGGTCTTCGTAAAAACTGGGAAATGAAGACAAGAAATCATGCCTGAGTCTTCAAGGTTAAGCAGGGGGACCAAAGAAAGCTTCCTAGGGCTCGAAGGAAGGTTTCTTCGATCAAGGAGTATCTTGGTCTCCTCAGAAAGGACCGCTATTTTGCTTGACCACCGCTTGCTGTGTTCATAAAAAGTGAGCATCGACGGGTTATAAGAGTTGTTGTCTACCGTTGTTTACAAGATGTGACATAGTTATGAATGAAGAGTGATCCATACGTGTAGTCCATTTTTAAAAATTTCATATTTTAAGTAATTGTTTTCGACGGCCGACTCATTTTTATCCAGAATCAAATGTTAGTGCATTCTTTTCAATTTATCAGTTGCCATCGTTCCATTAGGATGTGTGTTCTCCTTGAAGGTTTTATTGTATCTCAGCTTTAGTTACTTTACTCTATTGATATGTGTTCGTTTAATTGTGAAATTTTAGGAATGAATGGTATGATGGAGCAATCTCATGAAGGGAACCGGCCCAATGCTCATCAGCATCACCATCACAAAGCAAGAAACTACAAGCTAGTAGTGGATCCATTTCTTGTTAAGGGAGCTGCAAAACTATATCGTTATGATGGCAATGTTCCAAATGATCCAACAATTCCTACAGTGCAAGTCAGAGATCCGCGTTCTCATCTATCTAGGATATGGAAAAGACTCGAAACATTGGACATACCCGTACCCAGGTTCAAGGTTTGTATACCCTAAAAATTGTTTTTTATGGGTGTTTTTTCTTATGTAAATAAGATAATCATAATTTTCTTACATATTTCAATGTAGATTGACGGCAATTATGTTGGAGAACCACCACCACTGGAAGTTACAATTTGCAACCTCAATGACAATATTGATAAAGGATTTTTGAATGAAATGGTTGGTATTGTTAACAATGTGTTCCATTATATTGTTGTATTTTATGCAAAAGCATTAAAAACTACATGTTCAAAAGAATTCAGATTCCGTCATAACTTTTTATAGTGTCTGAATAAATGTTTCAAATTTATATCTTTGTTGATATCCAAAACCAGGTACAGAAATTTGGTGCTGTAGAAGAGCTCTTTATTTATTTTCATCCAGTTACAAACAAGCACTTGGGGTTAGCCCGAGTTGTTTTTGATTGTGTTAAAGCAGCCCGTTCATGTGTTGAGAAATTAAATAATACATCTGTGATGGGGAAAGTTCTAAGAGTGTTTTTGGATGCCTTCGGTAAGATGTTTGAGTTATTTCTGTGACACTGTTGTAACATATTTTGGAACGTTATATAACAATAACTTTGCTGTTTGTAGGGGAGGAATGCCGTCAATTATTTGCGGAGCATACGCGAGAGAAGAAGCCAGATGCGGAAGAGGAATGTGAAAAGGATGAGAAAAAACCAAAACCCATTAAGGCATTGGCTATTCCATCTGAGAGGGAGCCAGAAGAGAAAGACAGGTGGAAGGAAAAGGAGGATATCGTAAAAAAAGAGACAGATATACGTGCGGATTTTGTTGGGGCCAATCACCGAGGGGAGGTGGACATTCGGATCAATCGACACGATTACCCTACACCTGGGTCAGCTGCCAGTGAAGGTTACGGGACGGGACAGAGTGAATCCAGCTACCCAGGTTCCGATCGTGCGTACAAAGACTACTCATATCAAGTGAACCACACGGCACACTCGACGCCAGTGGGTTACGAATTCAACCACTATCCCCCCACTCCATCCAGTGCCCCTTCCCCGTTCGCCGCCCCGCCTCCCTCCCTCTCTC
>WURS02000013.1:13556705-13571048 GCA_011762765.2 Rhinocypha anisoptera | reverse complement strand
AGTGACAATGAAGAAGTTGAAAGTGATGTGGTTATCCCTAACTCAGAAAGAAAAGATCTCCTCCAAGCCTTGAATACCTTGCATCATTTCAATTTTTTTTATTAAGTTGGTGACAATTTTCGAGAGAAGTTGAATAAGATTGAAAAAATAATTCACTCGAAACTGGAGCATTTAAAAGTACAGACAAAAATCACTGATTTTTTTAAGATAACATAATTTTTCAAAATGAAGTTTGCAGATGAATGTTTTTTTTTTTAATTTTAATCCACTTGTCTGATGGCTTTTCCTTTAGTGATGTCCAGAAGTTCTCTAATATTGGTTAATGTTTAATGTCTGTCCTATATTCAAATTTTGTTTCTGAATACAATTTATACTTTCCCTTCAGATACGCATTATTTCTAACTACATACTTGATAAAGTTAATTTTAATTTCTCCATTTATATTGTTCTCTGAACTTATTGTTTTTCAAAAATGTTATTCTCTGAATTATAATGAAGGTAGTTTTATTTGCAATTACTGAATACTGTGTGCATAAATGATCTCTTTGCAGTGAAAATAGTTATAAATTTCCAAGCATATAGCATTGTATCATGATGCATTACAAAATCTTACCACATTTATCGAAATCGGCCATTTTACATAATTCGATTTTACAAAACACTGAAAATTTGGGTCCTTAGGTGTTATGTAAAATCAAGATTCTACTGTATTATGCCTTTTTCCATGCTCATTTATAATATCGTCTAGATTTATGAGGTGTTGAAGTAGCAAATGGCAATGTTTTCATCCTGCAGAATAAGGCTATCTCTCTCTTTACTTATAGGTACAATAATCCTATGGTGCACTGCCGACAATTTTTCATCGAATTACATATAGTAACATTATACAGTTTGTATATGCTTTGTATTAATGCCTACATTTTGTAAAAAGTAACTTAGTAACCACAAGATCAGATGTGAACTCTTATAATACTAGACTGCAAAATGACTTGGAAGTGGCACACTTTAGATTGACTAAATCTGTGAATATCTTTGTCTCACTCAATTATAGGCTGTTATACAAACTACATAAAGGAGAGACTTTTAGTTTATTAAGATTGCCTTCTATTCTTTGAAGGAAATTTTTGTCTGTGATGTATTTCAGACCTTGTATTCTAATCCTTATGACAATGGCTATTGCAAACACTTATGTTTAACCCTTTTAGAGCCAGCCCTTATATCACCTGGTATTTGCAAAAAATGCCAGTGCTTTTTTTTGGAATTTGAGGATTTACATTTTTAAATATGTTTCATATATATCGATTTGTTTACATGCGCCTCCCGTCGGGGCTAGTGCTCTCTCCGCCCGTGGCTTCATTGTCACAATGGAAGATATACAGAGTTAACTCAATGTGGTCACAGGGATAGTAAAATATTTTATTTTTATCTCCTAAACAATTTAAGAAAAAATTATTCATCAAGCATACAATCAGGACGATAAATAGGCCCTTGGCAATTTTCACACATATCCCTAAGGCCTATAGCTGGTATTAAAAGGGTTAATAACAATAAATTGTTATTATTGGCTACAGGTTTCTTCCTTCATTTTGGGATATTGTGTTTGTTATGGCGCTATTGTGTTTGTGATTCAGTTTTAATTAATTCTGTTTTTCTTTTCAGCCAAATTGTTATGCAAAAATCATAACAATCGAGAGTCAGAAGAAAATAGTTATCTACTCAAAGCAGCAAATCAACGTTAATGAAGAAATCACCTACGATTACAAATTTCCCCTCGAGGATGAGAAGATACCGTGTCTATGTAAAGCTCCTCAGTGTAGGGGAACTCTCAATTAATTTCATTGCCGTGCAACCGTGCTACCGTGATGTAGCTCAGCCATTGCCTTTCATTCTCTGGACTGGGAGACCCACGAACAGTTGTACCAAGGCACATGTCATTGACTGTAAAAAGAAAAAAAAGAAAGTTAAGTTTCATCCCTTTTGCCGTCATAGAGAATCTTCTTGCATTGGCATTTTTCGTAGTTGATGAAACATTGCTGTCAAGTAAGTGGTGTATAAAGAGTTTTAGGAAATTTGGCACTGAGCCCAAAAAAAACACTCATGTTTTTGGGTAGTATTTTGAGGGGTGTGTGTATGTGCGTGATAGGAAATATGCTGTGTGTGGTCGTGTGCTAGGGTGAGTGTGTGTGTGTGTATTTGTGTGTGTTTGGAAGTTTATAAAAAAGTGTGTTTTGTGTAATAGTGAGCACCAAAAACTCGGGTGTGAATGATTTATAAGCCTCTTTTGGGCAAGGCGTGTGAGCAGATGACAGATCATAATGGTGCATGTGTTTCTGCCTATTTTGTAATTGTATCCTCCGTGTACAGTAAAAGAAGGGAAGATGATGAACATTTGAGTATATCTTTGTTTTAGAATATCCCAGAGAATCCACATTACATCCACGTATGCATATTAATGAGAGAAAAATAAGGCCCTTGGTCTTTAAAAATATCAATGAAATATTTTTTAGCATTCTGGTGGTGAACAATGTCAGTAGAGTTGTGTGAAGACGACTCAGGACTTTGTTTCGCCACTATGTGAGTTCTAGAATTTTTCAAAATCAAAGGCTCTTTCTTGTTTACTAGTCATCATTGTATTGTGCTTATGATCTACATAGATATCTTGTCCCTTTCTTTCACGATGTGAAATATATTTTTACATTAATGTCTGTCATCTTCGCTGTTGTTGAATAGAATATAAACTGAGTCATATTGTTTTTCGCTAGAAAGTGATTATAATTCCCCATTAAATGTTTTTAAGTTTTCAGTAAGGATATTGTGACCCCTCTGAACTGTGATGGAAAACTTTATTCGATCCTGATAAGTTTTAAAATAGTTGAGAATTAGATAAAATGTCTTCCTTCCTTTTCCATTGTTGATTTTAAACTTTAAAACCCTAAAGGTTAACCCTGCAGTCCACGGGTGTCATATTGATCCATTATCAACATTTTTGCCAATCTTTTAAGTGTGCCTGGAAAAGATGCATTTGTCGGGAGCACAAATCTGGGGGTTTTTTTTTTTTCGATAAATCATTGTTTGTCCAGTGTTCCACTTATTAAGTGCAAATGATTTTTATTATTTTTTTAATCCATTGTATATTTCCAAAAAGCACAAAAAAGTTGCAGGCCAGGAAACATGTTAAGTGGTGTAGTGATGCAAAAAAAAAGTGTGCGCATGAAGTGTACTCATACAGGCATTCCTTCTTTCCTCAGAAGTGACGGTTTTAGGAATTTTAACTGATGCTTTACGTGGAATAATATTTAAATTTAGTGCTATAAAATGAATGGACTGCATTTCTGAATGTTGCTATGTAATCATCAATCTCCTAGCGCATATACACTTCAACGAAGTGCAGTTGGTCTACACTGATAGTAAAGATCCTGGTGCAGCACAATTACCAATCAGGGCGCTATCATAAACCTTCACTGAGGGCAGATTAGAACAACATATTGTTTGAGTCGCTCGAAAGAAATGTATGTCAATGAATTTTAGGGTATCTCTGTCATTTTACTTATTGTATAGAATGTTAATGAAACCTTATTATTTAAAAAGTAACATGTTTCCAATGTTCCTAATAGTAATGTAGGATTTATATTATGAGAGTTTAAGGTTGTTTGATTATTGTTGAAATGTAGGTTGAATAGCTATTTATGTATATCCTGATGGAAAATTTTGAATTTATGAATATCGAAGTCAAATAGAAAAAAAAATACATTTGTAAATTTTTATACTACAGTGATCAATATAAATATTGAAATAATGGATTGTTTTTTCCCAGAAGAGCTTTCTTCACCTCTTATTTATTGAATTATGCAGCGAGGATGATAGATCTACCAAAGAATTGCAGGTGAAAGTGAAACACAATGAGGGTATACCAACTTAATTGGTATCATGCATAGCAAGAACATGATTTGTAAGTTAAGTTACATGAAATATGATTTGTGTTCATATTACCCACTATTCTAAAACTAACCATAATAAAATATTGAGAGTGTATTTCGTCAGGTGAGAGAAGAACTATTGTATCAAAGGTATTGTTTTCTGGGAAAATATTTATCCTTTGAAACAATATAGATAACAATTGCCACAACTGTAGAATATAATCCATTGTCCTATAAGACCAACTCTTATATTTGAAATTTTGTGATAATTCTTTTGATGAAATTCTATTCCCACAAGGTCACCAGGTAAATTTATTCCTGGCCGATATGGCCGAACTTTCATAGTTCTGAGAGCAATCGAGTGCTTAGTGAAGTCTTTTTCCATATATACATATTATTTATTATTATTAGTTGCGTAAATACCCTGTTGGATCACGCAAAGCAAATGACTTCTTTCCTATCTTCCACACTTCTCTCATTTATATACATTATACCTTCTTATTAATAGTCATGATTGGCATGTCTACCCCATGTAAACTTCTCCACAATCACAAGTGATTCAATACATTTCCAGAGTCAAAGGTAGTCCTACATCCCTATAACCTGGTTTCTGAGTTTATTTCTTTATTTGTTGATGTTGTCCATCTTGGTGAACCCCCCATATAATAAATCGTTTCAGATTTGATTTGGTGGAATTCACTCATCTTCACATAAGGTTTTAAAAAACACTGCAAATCCACACAAAAAGTTTATTTCAGCATGATCAGGTTTCACCTATAACAGCATCTTCAGGTCAGGCCACCCGAAGATTCTGTTATATGCAGTGAAACCTGGTCATGTCGAAATAAACTTTTTTTGTGGATATGCTGTGTTTTTTTTAAACCTTTCTTGATGAACCTCATTGTCACAGGCTTAACTTTCTAAAAATTCATTATAACTTGATAAGAATAATGAAAATAACTTTGTTACTTCTTTCTCACCGTTATTTAACTTATGAACTGATGATGGCATCAATGTGATGACTAGTTGAAAGCTAAATAACATTGTGCAAAAAAATTACATTGTTATGTTCATTGAACGTGTCTATAATTGTACCTCCATGGCATGATATCTCTTCCAAGAGTTGAGAATTGTGGATGGCTATTGGCATAGCTCTTCCTATGTTCTTTCTGATCAAGGTCCTTTCCAGTATTTGTGTTTTTTTGTGTTTGTGTTTCTTTGTGTTTGCCACCATATATTCCATTAGCCAAGTTGTCTCTATAGGACCATTTAAAATGGATATTGTCTTTTTGTTATTAGTTTTGACTAGGACTTAGTAATCAAGGCCTTTTTTCAGTTTCCAGGTAACAGGTTACCAGGTAACCAGTTGTGTGTTAACCAATTTCTTTTACAATACCAGGTAAACAAGTAAATGTTGTTATTTCATTATGGAATTCCACCAGGTGATGGCCTCAGTGCATTATAATATAATAATTATTACGAGGTAATATTAAAAGATTACTGGTTAAAGGTAACTGCTCACCTGGTAATCATTTTTTATAGTTGCCAGTCCAAAATTTTTGTTATCTGTGATTAGTGTCACCAGTAACCGTAACCAGCCCTGGTTCTGTCTGGACATGATTATGTCAGAACAGATAGTATCACCTCTGTATTTAGGTTTTCTGGGTCTTCCTCCATTTCTACTAATTGGATTAGAGTGGTGATACTGCAGTCCCCGTTTTTTGTCAGCAAATGGATATTGCCACCACAAGACCAAGGAGTCTGTCAAAAATAAAGAGTAAAAAAATATTGAAGTATGGCACTGGGTAGTTCCACTGTGCTTAGAAGTAATAAATGCTTCAGAGTAGACTAGTCATGGAGTGGCCATTAATCAGAAGTGTACACGTATTATATATGTAAGGAGGCAAGTAATTTGACACTTCTTCCCCAAGGGATGTTGGTAGAGTTGGAAAATGAATCCTCGACCAGCAATAAAATATTCTGGTGGAGTCCATAGAAAACTGTCCACCATATTCACCAGGAGAAAACACAGTCCCTCTGATAGCTTTAAAAATAGTTTCACCACTTAAGTCATTGATAATTTTGAAAATTGATATTTGGAAGTTGCAAATTTATGAAATTGTGCATGAAGTAACTCAAAAGAGTGGGAGAATGTTATATATTCATGGCTTCATGTCTTGAATAAATAATTAAGATTCAGGTCAAGGAATGTGGACAGATTTATAATGGAATAAGCTACAGCAATTTTCCACAATTGAAATATATTTATATTGACATATTTTTCTATGTCAAATGCCATCTTCGGTTGTGTTATGTCATAACGATTATGTTGTTGCATTAAAATGTAGGTCAAAAAATATTTCATTTGCAGAAAATTACTATAGTTTATTCTAACGTGCATTTATAACTTCAGTTAAGTGATTTCTCAAATGATTATGCTGGCCTTTTTCTTCTATTTATTTTGCAAGCTTTTGATGATGGTTTGAATAGTTCTCAGACTCAATCAAAGTTTGGTAAGTATGCTATGAGTATATTCTTTCCTTAACTCCTCAAGCACATAGGATATTGCGTTAAATTTCATAGTTACCAAAACTGGAGAATGTTTTAATTTTTTTGGCTAGGTATATTCCTAGAATTTATACCTTTCAAGATTTAATTCCACGAGTAATGAAAATATTTGTAAGAACTTTTATTTAATAACTCTAAAAATTTTGGCTCAGTATTAATTTATATTTTTTATGCCTTACTCTTAATGTGATCTTCAACTGCAACAAATTAATTTTTAACCCATGTTGCAATTCTTTCACTCTTTGAAAATGAGGTCTCTGTTGATGAAATATTTAGTTTAGCGTCCTGATCTTCTTCTATCTCAATACTATGAACGAAATCATCTTATTGGTCTGCCTCCGTGTCCAGTGTTCATTCCCATCTTCTTCTCCTTCCGCCAATTCTTTCCATCCATCCTCTCTTCCAAGACATCCAAATCACATCAGTTGAGTCATGACAATCTTCTGTAAGACCAGGAGTTTACCTTTTCTCTTGTTTTTCTGATCCTATCTCTTCTAGTTTTCTGGTGATAATTCTTAGTGTTTTCATTTTGACTGCATGAACTCTGCTTGTCTATTTTACCTGTTTTCCAATTTTCACCTCCGTAGTGTAAAATTCGAATCTGATTACTTTCATAAATAATTTTCAAAGGCTGCTATATGAATGTATCCTTGAGAAATGGGTAACATGTAGCTGTTGCCTTGTTGTGCTTGGTCATTCTGTCATACATTTCTTGTTTAATGTTTCCTTTAGTTAAAAAAGCACTTTGTCATCCTAAAACTTTGGCTCTCTATCTATACCTCAATGTCTCCCTTTTCACCCCTGCATACTTCCTTTACCTTTTTTCTCAAGATCCATTCTTGTCTTATTACTTCATCCAAATGTTCCAACAAGAAGAGGGGGATAGGAAACTATAGTCCAGCCGCATTGAAATGGTCCTTCTCAATGAACAGTAGGTGGAGCTACGACTACCTGCCACCCCCCCTCCCAGGCCTTACCTCCCCTTCTTTACTCCCTCACTCACACACTGGAGGGGAGGCAAACAGTGTTGCCAGTTTTCTACACACTGGCAGCGGGGAACAACATATTAATAAGCTTCTTTATTGGCATGTTTAAAATGAAAAATTCCCTATGTTAACAAACAAATTTAAGCATGCAAAAGTGAGAGAGAGAACCGAAACAACAAGAGCTGGCAACAACTACGATGACTTGATGCTGGTAGGGGAAGGAAGGAGCCCAGAGTAGGGGTAGCCACGGACTGAGAAGGGGTGCACAGAAATTCTTGTGCAGGACCATTTCAACATGGCTGGGCTCTACCCTTGTTTTCTTTAAACCATTTTTCATCCTTAAATCCTGTTCTCACATCATATTCACAAGGTTTATAGAGGATATTCACTATTGTAGTTGATTGAAGAGGCCATTACTTTGTTTAAGTCTTTCATGTTGGTAAGGAATTAAAAGACTTTACTTTCCACTTCATGATTTATTCACACGACTAGTTTCACTGCAACCATAGCATTTTCAAGTGTCTTGAAAATTCTACAGTTCTAGTAAAACTAATTTCAACTATGGGTAGTGGAACTAGTGTGAATAAGTATTCACTACTGTTCTCTTCAGATCCTCCCTTACCCTGTAGTCTTTTCCCAAATACTCCCATGTCTCTCCTCTTGGCACTGGATTGAAAGACTAATCCGCATCGATCACTGCCATTTAAGGTGGCTTGTTTAACTCCCATGAATCTCTCATCACAATTTGAAATGCAAATATTACATCCGTCAAGCTTTATTTAATGTCAATCGTACATCTTGTTCTTTTCCTAAATTTTTTTCATAAACCTTTCTGATGTGATTGAATAACACCATCCCTATGTACATAATTCTGATTTGCCACTCTTCCCTTCATCAACTTTGGTTTTCATTCCGAGGATTGATTCGTAGCAGCCCTCCAAGTGACCAGCCGACCTCTTCTCATCTCTGCAGAAATTGCTGACTCTCCTGCCTCAACATCTGTCCATATTAGTTTTCCTCGTATTGTAAGTTACTCCCATTTCCAAAGTTCTCTTTCGGGTTGGCTCTTCACAGAAATGAATTAAACCTTATCAAACAAAGGAGGCACAACCAGTCAGAACTATGCTCAGCTTCTTTTATTGATCATCATCCTTAGTCTGAGGAGTAATTTATCTACAGTAGCTGTCCCAATTAGCCTTGTTTTTTCCCCAATTTATTGGAAATTATTAATGTTTAATCCAAATCTTCTGGAATAAAACCTTTCCCCCATAATCGATTCAATATTTTCTCTTTTAGGGAATTACCTTCTTTATTACTTCCATGGCAATACAATTGCATCCTGGAGTTTCCATTAATCTTTTTTGCACCTCATTATTCTTTATGCAGTTGTTCTCAGTTGATATACTGCTTCTACGTCAAGGTCTATGAAGTATATTGTGTCTCTAAGAACTTTGGGTTACCATATCCTTGACTCATATTTAATATTTTCTCACAATATTCTCTCTCTTGTTAATTTCCTCTGGAGTCATTATAAACATCATCGGAGCATAAGATATTGCCTTCATATTTGGCGACAAGGTATGATTTCACTGTCGAGGAAAATGTAATATCATTACTTTTGGTGTGGGTATTAGATTGGAGCACATATGTGGAGGGGTCTTGGGGAGTGACTCACCATCCTTTAACAAGTGCATTTGCACCATCACTTTTTCATGTCTCTCATGAGGAGTTTTTGATTTACATCATCTTGTGATATACGATTTTAAATAGAATTCCAATCAATTGGATACATATTTATAACCTGTTTCTTCAATCAACCTTAAAATAATTGACTCCCTTGGTAAAAAACTTTTGGTTAGAAACATTGAATGGTTTAACACCCTCTTATCTGCTATTTGTAAGTTAAAGTCTCCTGTTGAAAGCCTGTCTCCTGAGGAAGACAAGCCCCAGTTGCTTTTCCACTGTTAAAATAAATTTATTCCACCGGTTTTGATGCCACTGCATCATCTTGACACCTAAAATTTTTTAATGCAAGTACCGATATAAATAATCCAGGTGAATTAGATGATGGTGGGAAGGGGAGAAGGTTTAACCCTTTTAGTGCCATCCACTATCACCTGATATTGCGAAAAATGTATGGGCTTTTTCATAGAATTTGTTGATTTACACATTTAAATAGTATATTAATTATATATTATCAATACATAATAATATCAATTTGTTAATGCCACTTTTTAAATTTAAACTCCAAACACTTATATACATACAATATTTTATTTAGTTTTTATCTCCTAGACAATTAAAGAAAAAATTATTTATTAAACAAAAAAAAAATCAGCTGTTGCAATTTTACTAAAATGTTAAAAAAAACATATTGGGGAGGACGGAAATTGATAATCATCACAATCCAGATTAAAATCTCCAGTTGGTATCATCTAGGAAAAATACAATTCACTTCCAATAGATGTTTGAGGCATCAAATAGTAATTACAATAGTATTGAATTAGTTTGAAAAACAAATGCATCTGTTCATTATTTTAAGAAGCTGAGCATACTGACATTGATAAGAATGCCCACCAGGTGGCTGCATTGTCACATCACACTCAATTAGCTCTTTTGGCTGATTCTTGGGTTGTGTTTTTGGGCATTGCATATATTATGAATCATATCATTAATGAATGTTTCAAATTATTCATAGTTGGCAATGGCCACATTGTAGTAGAAGGAAGATTTTTATCCAATTGTCTCTACACCAATAAGCCAAATTAAGATGGCACAATATATATATAGCCCTGTTATACGGCCTATAACAAGGATAAAACACACAAACGCATGCCCTAGGTGGAGAATGAAAATTTACCTAACTGGGATGTCTGTCACCTGCGACCTCAAGATTGGAAGACGAAAACGTTAAACCACTGCCACCAATTCAAACAATCAGAGATGGCTTTGCCAACCTCAGTGGGTGGTGTAGCATCCTTGTCCAACAATCTGGAGGTCACTGGTTCGAATCCCAGCTAGGTAAATTTCCATCCTCCACCTACGGCATGGATGCTTGTGTTTTGTTCTCATTATTATATTATGCCACCAACACTGGCTTATTGCTGTGTTTGTGGGCAATTGGGTAATTAATATACTAACCAGTAGTCTTTAAGAATAAATGCTAAGAAATAAACAGTAAGGTAAGATGTAAAGCATGTGGCATTATATATGTATTATGTAGAAACAAAGAAATATATAGCAATGGCCAATCATCAAAGATCGATGGTCTACATTATATATTCTGTGCTAATAAAAATATAAATTCTGATAATCTTAATGGAAGTGGAACTTGACACTGATACCATTCACTACTATTACATTTAAAAAAATATACAATAGATACCATCAGTTTCCATTCAATAAGTTAGAAATCTAACAGTAAAAGATACAAAAGAGGTTAAAAAGTATTCTTTCAAGGTTTACTCATGTTATTGACGCCCAGTTGACATTAAAAAATACACAATTGAATAAGTATATGGAATTTCACCATACTTTATTCTGATTGTAATACCCAAACAACTCATTAGTCTTTAAGCTTTTGAAACGAGGTAGTGAGAGAAGATGGTCTACAGCAAACAAGATTTACTGAGGTCTTTTAGATGCCCACTCATGAATATGAACCAAATTCACTTTCCTGTTACATGACATGTAAATGGCACAGTATGCCCATTCTACCGGTCACTTAAAACAAACTGCAGCATTACATCCCAGCTTGTTTTCAGGTCACGACTGATCTTCCGTCAAGCATTCTTTGCATTTCCAGTTGGCTCTGAGCGATATCAGCCAAAGCAGCCTGTACTTGACCCAATAATGCTTCCCCCCGCTGAACGACTTCCTCCAATCTTTCTCCAGCTTCCTGGTTTTCTTGTTCCAAACGGCGTAAACTAGCGATCTAAAAAGGGAAATGTGTACAAAATAGCTTGTCTCACTTTTACTGCTGGTGGGAAAGTTATAATTGGTGTAAAGAAAAATGAATTAAATAACGTAACTTACTTGTAACTCAGTAGATGAATCCTCACTAGGCAAAGACTCAATCAATACATCTATGTCTTTTGCACACCGGGCAATCAAGGTAGCAAATAGATGAGCATAATCTGAAAAATAAAATTTGTTTAACAAGCAAACTTAGGGTAGCTAATATTCATATAGAAATCTAGTACCATCTTGCTGCTGCTGAGAAGGTGTTTGAGAGCCACTTCTATCAAAACCTGGAAATCTGCTAGGAGATGAATACTGTTGTAGAATCCCAATACTGTTGCAGAAGTTCTCTGCTTGCTATATGCATATATTGAAAGTATAAGGCTCAGTTGTCACGAGTAAAACCCATACAAGCTCTTTCATTTATAATGTAGACATTGAAGTATGCTGGATGTACTCCAAAATATTATGGCGTTCTTAATGTACTACACAATTATTTCAGACGTGTAAATGTTCCAGTCTTAGAATGATCTATGTTCGAATGATAAGTTTGGGCACATAAATAAATAGGAGTAAACTTTGCAGAAACAAATGCAAAGTTATATTTATAATTAACCTGCAACGGTATCAACAGTAAGATTTGGCCTCAAATGAATAAATGCTCACTTGGTTTACAGTGTCTTGAAGTTGAGTGAGACGATCTGCCATTTTTCCTTGTCACTTGAAATTACTATTTAAAGTGGATAATAGAAAATTTCAAAGTTATTTAGTTTAAAAAATCGACTTCCACTTGCGTTGTTTTATATTTCAGCTCGATTCTTCCTATACCTGTAACAGCTTATTCCTATTTCCAATAGTTGCAATGGGCTTCAATTAACTGACTGACTCCCCGAGCTTTCCTCTGAAAAAAAACACTATCGAAATCAAATCATTGAAGTAGGCCGGGAGGCGGCAATTAACAAGCCGTGTGTGCGAAAAATGCCCACATGGTATACAAGAATAATTTTCACTAAGACGAATTTGACATTCGTCGTCCAATCACCGTTATTGGTGTCAAAATAAGTTTCTGTCATTGGTTGTTTCTCGCATTCATTATTTAACTATAAGAAATTGAAAGTATTTATTAATTTCTTACTTTATGAAATTGGGGCTTATATTTCTATTTATCTTCATAAAACAAAATAATCAATCCTTTGGCGAAATTGTTAACATAGTATGTTCTTGTAATTGTGTGGTACCCTAGTGGTTATCTAGGCTACTGAACGGGGTACCAAGGTTCAAATCCTGGAAACGCCTCTGGCCACCTCAGGTAAACGCAAGCTTAGTGATTTTCTGGCTACCAGATCTTCCTGGAAAACCACAGGCGGCACGGGTAATCGTACCGATTTTCCTACCCAGTTGTGTTTATTATTACCAAATTGGACTAGGTGAACGCTACCCACATATACCTATCAGACTGACCTTAGGTTCTAGGAGAGTAAGAGGGGTACAAAATATCATTAACCTCATTAGTTGTTTGGACATATGTCTTTGGATTATTTGCCTGTAAATATAAATGAATTTATTGACTTCAGGGTGGACAAAATCACAATCATGTAAACATTCCCAAGTGGATTGGATAAATTTCTAAGGTATTCCTTCTTAAAAAAAGATGTATGTAACTTTATTAATAAAGTTTTTAGGCCTCAAGATAACATAGAGCTATGTTCCATCCGAACTCAATCTGACAGATTGACCCTCTCGGTTAGTACCTATTTACCTTGTCACAAGTGGTAGCTTATATAACACCTCATTATTTGCCTTCAATATATCTTTTCTTACTATTGAACTGATGAGGTATAACTACAAAATAATTAAATGATATTTCAAAATCTGCAACTACTGTCAGAAATGTGACTTTGAATAACAGAAATAAATATCCCTGATATTTTAATAATGTTGCTGAAATCAAGACTGATGGAAAAGAGTTCATTTTTCCTTTTTTTTAGTGGGCGACTACTGGAAACAGATGCTGCTTAAATGAAAATTTTAATTCCAGCAATGCTACCTTCTACATTATCATTTGTTTAAACAGAATAATACCAGAAGAAGATTGTATAGCACTATAAAATTTGTAATTAAAAGACCTTATTCATTGAATTTCCTCAGTGATCTACTGGTTAAGGTAAGCATTTGATGAACTAGAGCTAACAAGTGTACCCTCCCCTGTGATAAGTCTGTCTTCTCCTTCACATATTTCCTACTTACCATCATTTTAAGTAATATCTGTATTCTTTTCCATCCTCTGCCTTGCTTACCTGACATTAGTTTTTAACAAGTTCTTACCTTTCAATTTCAACATCCATATTCCCTGTATCATCCCTCTGCATTGGGAAGGTATTTTGGAGGATTGTTCATTCAACAGATGACGTGGAACCTTTTCTGTAGTTAATTCACTGAGGAGGCCATCGCCTGGTGGAATTTCACAGTGAAAAAAATGTAGGGTTTATAGTGACTTTTATGTATTTCCATAGAAAAATGTAAGGAATGGCTGGTTTCGACATTAATTGTCATCATTCTGGATGACGATTACCAGGTGATGACGTTTATCGTTGAGGCCAGTCTTGTCTTTTATTTTTGTATTGAAGTACATAAAAGTCACTACCTATATTTTGCTGTAGTGTCTCATCTTCAAATTGCACTCTTGAGCTTATGGTGATCACTCTACTACTGACTCACTGTTCAATCATTGGTTTCTCATCCATGTCTTATTTCAAGATGAAAAAGAATAAGGGGGCCATTAATTAATCTCTTGTATTCATGTGCTCTCGAAATTATCGGGTTCTGCGTCCACGTTTGTTGACTTGTGGTGACAACAGTTTCGCTAGCCATCCTGCTAGCATCTTCACTTCGACCTGAAGACACTAGCAGAA
>WURS02000013.1:13528664-13538902 GCA_011762765.2 Rhinocypha anisoptera | reverse complement strand
ATAACTGCCCATTCTATTTAAACACAAACTAAGAATTAAATGAGAATTCATTACGTTATGATAAGTTGGAAACACAGCAAATGTAGATACTGAACTTAACTTACAATTCTAAGACGTTAAAAAAAATCAAGTTAAACTTGTAAGCACCTAATTCAGGTTCACATTCTCTTTTGACATGAAAAGTGTGATTTACCTGAAAAAGATGATGCCGAGATAAGATGTGAATTTTTTTCCAAAATAGAGACTTGAAAGTTTGGGGGATGTGGGGCTTATAATCGCAGGGTGGGCTACATTTGGCCGTTTACGGTATTTTGATGCAAAAATTATCTCTGCATGTAGAAGGTTACCCTTGAGTTCTTCAGAAAACTTTTTTTTAAAGGCTGAATGGATTGAATTGATGTTGCTCTTGAATATTTTATTTTTTGTTCATGTTTAAATTAGGTATTTTTGTTTGATTTTTACCAAAAGGGGTACTTTATGGGAGATAATTTTATCATTTTTGATAAAAGCAACAGGGAATGACGGAAGTAATGACTGTACTTGCTTTTCTGATTCCTATTATATGTTTCACTAATAAGTTTTTAGCCATAAATTTTCTTAACTTTAATATAGATTCCCATAAATTACTAGGCAAATTGTACTATAAAAATAATTCGGAATATAAGATTCACTAATGAAACAATATGTGAAAAAGTTCTCTGTATATTTTTATTTTGCAGAATTTTTTAAAATTCTTAATATTCAATCAAAACCCAATCATTACATTTTGATACTATCAATTTCAATGTTGTTGGGGCTTCATTCAAAAGCACAATTTCTCTTCCTCCATTTAAGGCCTGATTTGTATTACTTACTGGTTCCTTGAGTAAATCATTATACATGTTTGTTTGGATTGTTGACTTGCTGTTTTCCTTCATATAAATATTGATAGCATGTGTTGCATGCCCATGCATTATCTATCTTTGCCCTGCTTCAAAACCAGAATTATATAGTTGGAATTGATTGTGCTTTCACAGTGGATATGCATTTTGTTTGGCAGGTATTTGGTGAGGCGGAGAGATCCGGACCTTTGGGCTGAGGTGCTCAACGAAAGCAATCCATTCAAGAGACAACTCATTGATCAGGTGAGAACTACATCAAAAGATATTTATAATTGTTTTTCTTTTGTGTTACAATTTTCTGTTCCCTTTCATGGAAATTCTCCTTCATTAAAATAATATAATTTACCAGCTAAATTACATTGTGTTAAATTATTGATTACTATGTCAATAATAATAATGATATGATAAACTTAAATATTTTCATTATTCAAATTTGTAGTAATTAAAATTCTTCAAATAAAGAATTATTTTGGGACGTGGAATTTTGGATTCCGCTTAAATGCAAACTTACTGTTATATGTTGCAACACTAGTATTTCAGTAGAAATGGTTTGTTTGTTTATGATCCAGGTTTCAATACAGTGTCTCTATCACACACAATCTGACAGAAAAATCTGTTTATAGATATATAAACAAAAGGTGGGTAAGAGGGAGGTGATTTCCTCATCTTTTAATGATGCCTTTTTGTCCGTAAATGAATAAAAAACTCTTAATGGGATAAACTAATGTTGTACCACTCTGTAATGAATAGATTCCATTAAATTATGCCTGAAACTGCAAATTAATTTTAGACAGTATTTTTATCAGTCCTATGTTAATCCAAGATTGTATTTTTAATATATCAAAATTTATCTCTCTAATAGGTGGTTCAGACAGCTCTGTCAGAAACGCAGGATCCTGAGGATATATCTGTTACTGTCAAAGCTTTTATGACTGCTGATCTTCCAAATGAGCTTATTGAACTCCTTGAAAAAATAGTGCTCGACAGTTCCGTGTTTAGTGACCACAGAAACCTCCAGAACCTCCTTATTTTGACTGCAATTAAAGCCGATAGGTCTCGTGTAATGGAATACATCAACAGGTCAGTGATGTTTTTTTGCATTTATTGTCTCTATGAGTTTATAAAAAATCTTTTAATAACTAGTTACAAAATACATTCGCATCATTTGATACTACTTGTAGTGTCATTTTTTATATGTATTTGATACATTTTTGAAATGTAACCAATTTAAGCCATCAATAGATTTAGTTACCTTTTGAAAGTGTTTCTATATTAAATGTTTTTAAATTCAAAGTTAATACCAGAATCAAAAAATTTGGCAAATGCATCTGCCATGATAATGCCCCTGTGAATTTGTTAATTCTCATTCGAGGGTTTTTAGTTGAGCATAACACAACTTTTGTAGCATAACTACCCTATACACCTCATTTGTCACCAATAGACTTAGTATGTTTTTGAATTTGAAATCAGCCTCAGATAAAGCATATTGTATCCAGCCCATAAAAGAGATACAGGATAAATCACTGTGGGACCTGATGGCTATTCCACAAATGGCATTCCAGAAAGCGTTGGGATTTATCTATTAAATGCAGAGGAAACTGAAAGTGATACATCTAATTAAACCGTACAAGGTCACTAAATTTAATTTGGAAAAGTTTTGCATATCTTAATGGACAGGACTTGTATTGTAAAATATATTACTTCCATGTTGCCTTTCCACTCTTCCCTCCTATCAAATATCAGCCATTTGTTTCTCAAGCCATGTCGAAACATTCAAGTTTACTGCATATATATTTATTTCAAACCTAACACCTTGAACTAAATATATATGCAGTATTTCAACATTTACTGGGTCAAAACTTGGGTTTTAGGCTTTTGTTGTGTTCATCACACCTCTTTTTCATTTAAGTACTCTGTAGAGTTTAAAAGTCCTTTCGTATTAATTCAAAGTAAGAACACAGTTTTTTCCGCTATATATTACATTCTGTTACAACTAGTTTCAATGCTTGTGGTAAACCATTAAGTAAAATTTTCACCGTGGGGTTTTTTCTTTCATAGTCCCAGAAAAATAATTGACTTTTAAACCTTTTGAGGTAAACCGTAACAGTTTTGAATAGTCTTTTAATCCGTAGCTATATTTTTGTTTTTTCAGGTTAGATAATTATGATGCTCCTGACATAGCAAATATTGCCATTAACAACCAGCTGTTTGAAGAGGCCTTTGCCATCTTCAAGAAATTTGACGTGAACACTTCTGCTATTCAGGTATGCATTATATTCGCATAAAAAATAGTCCAAGTACCACTGGAACTAGGAACCAAGCGTTAATTTTTGTCAAAACTTGCAGGTCCTGATAGAGAATGTGAAGAACTTGGACAGAGCTTATGAATTTGCTGAGCGTTGCAATGAGCCCGCTGTGTGGAGCCACTTGGCGAGAGCTCAGCTCCAACAGGGTCTGGTGAAAGAGGCGATTGATTCGTTCATCAAGGCAGACGACCCATCTGCATACATTGATGTTGTGGAAACGGCTCACAAAAGTGGTAAGCATCGCACACCGTGGATAGTTGGAGTAAAAAAATTTTTCGTGTGAATTAAAAGACAGTGTGCTGGTAACACATTTTGGACCAAAATGATGATTTAGAGGGTTTCCTCTTTGACCTGAGGTGCATCGCAAAACAAATGCCTTGAAAAAAAGCTTGTAGTTTGTGTATCTGGAAGATTTCATCCTGGCCAAGACATTTCTAGTCTGTTCTCTTATAATTTTATATTCTGAATTTTGAAACCCATTCAGCAATATTAAATATAATATGACAGATTACTTGAGATTGGAAATGAAATGTGTCGATGGGTACATAGATACAATTATAAAAAAAATGTTTACTATATAAATGATTGCATAATCACCTCACGATGATCTGAATGCTTTATCGTCTATTTGAATGGTTGCATTTGATGTCCCTCATCTGTATACTTGAATGATCTTAACTTTTTGTGAATTGAGAACAAAGGCAAGGCATGTTAATCGTTGTGTTTAATGGTTGCATCTTTCATGATAATGGAGGAAGTCTCATGTAATTGGAAAGTGTTAGTTTATTAGTATTACAGATTCAGGCTGGATCACGTAGTGGAAGGAACACATAATGAAAGAAGTACATATAACTTTTCCACGGGATAAACACTTTATCATGACATGCACTTTGACTCGCTGAGCCACCATCATGCGCAAGACCTGTCTTGTCCTGTACCTGATGATAACTCAGTGAGTCAAAACACACATCATAATAAAGTGTTTTATCCTGTGGGAAAGTGATACTTTTTCTTTCATTATGTTAGTGTACAGGTGACAGTTTCAATTGAAGAATTGAGAGCTTTGTACAACTTGAATTCATATATTGATGAGATTGGAATATTTCTCTCCACAGACGTACTATGTAGTATGTAATCAGAATGCAAATGCTCAGTCGTGCTCTCCACATACTTCTTCACATTCAGAATGCAAGAAGAATGGAATGAGGAAATTGCTCAGATTTAACTTTTGTCTGACATAAAGATACTTCATATTCCTGTGTGTGTAGGATGCCATTGCATTGGTATTGGATGAGAGGGTCAAGAGTGAATGATTGTTGACTTTTACAACTGATTTTTTTCCTTCGTGGTACAGAGAGCTGGGAGGACCTTGTTCGCTATTTGCAAATGGCAAGAAAGAAGGCTCGGGAGTCTTACATAGAGTCCGAGCTGATTTATGCCTATGCACGTACCAACAGACTGGCTGATCTGGAAGAATTCATCTCTGGACCCAATCATGCTGACATTCAGAAGGTAATAATTGATTGAGAGAGGCAAGTTTTACTTCTTTGCTTTATTGAATTACTACCAATTTAGATGAATTAACCTTGACAATTTGTTTTACTGGAAAAACTTTTATCTTTTGGAATTTTGGCATAAGTTGTTCAAAAGAAGTTATTTGTTGACCACTTTAGAAAAGTTTTAAAATTAATCTCTAAGGTTTGCAATGTATCAGGATGACCCATTAATTTTATGTCCATCAATATCACTTCGCCGAATCAACTAGAAATCATGTCCCTTGTGGCTATCTAATGTTACCCTTCTTGTGCCAGCCCCTATTACCTGGTATGTGTGAAAAATGCCAGTGCTTTTTTTGTGGAATTTCTTGATTTACACATTTAAATATATATAATATCAATTTGTTAGCTTCAGTTTTTTAAAATTTACACTCCAAACACTTACAGGGATAGTAAAATATTTTATTTATATATTTTTGATATCATGAAAAATTTAGGAAAAAATAATTTATTTAACAAAAAATCAAGTCGCTAGATTGGGCTGTTGGCACAGAGAGACAGTTGAGTCTGTGACTTTGTGGAATTCTATCATGTAGAGGAGATAAAAACTTTGCAGTTCCACGGTATATAGTTTATTCAGCTAGTTTTGCTAATACCTTATAGCATATTCATGAATGATCAGTTGATTCCTGATGATGTCTATGTATTAGCGAAACTAGTTGAATAAACTACATATATACTGTGGAACTGCTGTCTTTATCCTGTCTCCTCAACGCAAATTTTTGACTTCCAATCATAGAAAAAATAAAAAAGTCAATAATTTGCCTCTCTTCTTTGTCTTTAGATTGGTGATCGGTGCTTTGATGATGGAATGTATGAGGCTGCCAAGTTGCTTTACAACAATGTGTCAAATTTTGCGAGGTTGGCCATCACGTTGGTCCACCTCAAAGAATTTCAGGGCGCTGTGGATGGTGCCAGGAAAGCCAACAGGTTGGTTTCTTTTGTCTTTGGATATTTTTCCTGAAAATTAAAAGGTGACATTCCTCTCGTGAGTCTCAAGTCTCTGCATTCAAACTTAAGAGTGAGTTATATGTTATTACTTGCTTTACTGCACCAACATTACATACTGTTTAGCATCATACAAACATGTTTGGCATCATACAAAAGTAACCTTGGCTTTAATAGTTTAATACTTTAATTTAAACAATAGTAATGATAACTTGCAAGCCAGCATTACTATTGTTTTTGTGCTCTGTAATCTTATGGCTAGGCATTCTTTTCTTGATTGATAATGGATTAATTTTTTTATCTCATGGTACCCTTTAAAATATGAAACCCTTTTTTAACCCACCAAAATTTATAATAATTTTCCTGTAGATGTAGTCAACTGCTAAGATTTTAATTTTGTTTGTTGGAAACTATGCATTTTAACAGATTTATTTTTTTATTATCTATAAAAATGTGTGTGTAAGAATTAAAAAATCTGGGGAAAATAGTTTGTGTCTTCAGTCCTTGAGGGGAACCATGGGATTAATGGTGGACCATGAGGTATTAGATTCATTTATGTACCGGAATAGCAAATCTGTGACTGATTAAGATGACAATGTGATATCAAAAGGCATATGTGTATATTTAAGTTTACATTAGACTGGTGTGTTATGCCAGGAGCAAAAATTAACATGCCTTACTTAACTCAACTCAAATTAACTTTGGAAACCTTGCATTTGACAAAATTACATTCATTATATTCATGGGGTAAATCAATTATGCGAGGAAACTGTAAGGATTATTTAATGTGATTGAGTCATCAACTTGTAATAGAAGTAGATACATGTTTTAATTTGCTTTTCCTGCATACTAGAAAGATCTCTATAAATATTTAAGTTCATATTATTATAAAAGCATTTAAATAGTTAAACATTGTGTGCCCACAAGGTTTTTTTCAGTTTTGTTTCTAGAAGATCGTGCTGACCTTAATTGAAATATAATTATTATTACTTTAGTATGACACGAAGTCGAAAGAAATCTCTCAAAGGGTATTTAACATTATTTTTTAAAGATGTACAGTCTTTAATAAAATCTTTACACATTTGCTTGATGTAATTGCCATAGGAAATGCTTTGATTTTATGTTATACTGGAAATATATTTCAAGTTAAAGCGCTAGATACTATCTGCTCAAAATGTACTCATGTAAAATATATATTCTAAAAGTGACTTCGTTAATAATTGCAGAAGTGCACGTGTTAGCTGATGGTACTGATGATAATTTATTTCCTTTCTCAGCACAAGGACGTGGAAGGAAGTGTGCTTTGCGTGCGTGGACAGTGAGGAATTTCGGTTGGCACAGATGTGTGGATTGCACATAGTTGTCCACGCAGATGAGCTGGAGGATCTCATTAATTACTACCAGGTACACAGCACAACATTGCATTGTTTTAGACTGCCTCTTGCTGTCGAAAGACGAGCAGAATAGGAATTGCTTAGTCTTGTCACTTTGGCTTATTATTAGAATTGTTTTACACGATGTAATCCTTGTGTATTATTCTCCTTCTGCGTTGTCATTTGTGATGTGGAAATCTGTTTTCGTGTTGATTAGAAGTTAAGGTACAAGTTTTAACGTTGGTCTTATAAATATGATAAATCTCGGTTTCTTTAAGGATCGTGGATATTTTGAGGAGCTGATAAACTTGCTGGAGGCTGCTCTTGGTCTGGAGCGAGCCCACATGGGGATGTTCACTGAGCTAGCCATTCTGTACTCAAAATACAAGCCCGCAAAGATGAGGGAGCACCTGGAATTGTTCTGGTCAAGAGTCAATATTCCGAAGGTATGCAGTAGTCATCATTCTCTGAAGTTGGCTTTGAAGTGCACGCTCTAACCAATCTATATATTGGTTAACACAGTGGGCCTACATATGTTACAAAATGGAAATTTTGGAAGGTTACTTCCAACACAAGGAGTGCTAGTCTTGTTCTCAGAGGAGAAGCATTCTTCTTGTCTATGGGGGGGGGGTTATTACTACATTGCATGGGGGCCGTAATTTATTGGTTTGCCAATAATGTCCAAATGAAGGATGATATCAATGCTTGGTTGCACTCACTATTTTATCTTCTAATTATCTGTACATAGAAGGAAAAAAGTTGTCTCCATCTATAAATTAACTTTAAAAATGACTTTGACTTATCACATTAAAATTTGATTGGCTTTTCATTTATGTGAATGGGTTAATTTTTTAATTTTGACTCACAAATAAGTCTGACTCCTAATTTGTAGTTTATACTATGGTTTTAAGACATCTGGTTACCTTTTGGTAATGTAATGCTCTACCTTAAATGATAATTTTTATCAAACGGAAATTTTATTCAAGACCATGGGAAACTTTATATCATAGTTAAATGTTCTTTCATTACCATTTTATAAGCTGTGCCTATTTAGTTAAACCAGGCTGCTTGTGGATTTGATAGAACTGATATGAAGCTTATTTTGAATGAATTATCCAAGGTAATATTTCAAGTTTGTTTCCAAGGGAGACAACCATCCCCTCTATGTCATTCATTGTTGGTATGTAGTTTGGAGATGCCATATGGTAGCTCAATGATGATGATCTACTTTCCATTTTTTAAAAAAATGTAATAGGTCCTGAAAGCTGCAGAGCTAGCGCATCTGTGGGCCGAATTGGTGTTCCTTTATGACAAGTATGAGGAGTATGACAATGCTGTGATTGCGATGATGAATCATCCTACCGAAGCCTGGAGGGAAGGTCACTTCAAGGACATCATCACAAAGGTTAGATTGATGCATTTGCATCAGTGGCTCTTTGAAATTCATACTTATTTATTACTTCATTAGTCAATTCGTCTCTGGTATACTTTGCTTTTCTCAGTGCATTTCATTAACTTCTAATGACTGAAGATAACTTTCTCTGTTCTCTTGGATGTAACAAGGATATTTAAAAAAAAAAAAACAGTGATTTGATATTCATACAAGGTGTTAAGGTAATTAGGCACCTGGAAGAAGCTTTGTTGATATATAAGAAATTAAGAGGCTGCTTAATTTTATTAGTCATATTCATTTTTATTCAACCAAGTGGTTGCAGGCAACATAGACATAGCCAATAGGCAAATACATGAAAAGATTTAAACATAAAAAACAACATTCAAAAAACAACCAGGCATTACTCAATACCTTTTAACATATTAATATCAACCTAATTAATGATGCATAGATTTATGTTATTTATATATTATTAATGCAGATATTCAGTAATTGCAAATAAGACTTTTAATTATCACAAGCTTGTTGAAATAATAAATACTTTGCTTTTCCACTAAATAATTTATTTCACGACTAGTTTCGCTACTCACCGTAGCATTATCAAGTGTCTGTACAACATTGTAACAGGTATATATACACTATCCGGGCGAGGGTGGGGGAAGGAGGAAAGGGAACAGGAGGAGGAGAAAGGAGGGAGAGGGAGTGGCGTGGGGTTGGCTACTCGCGGTGGGCTGTTGGGAAGGGGAGGGAAGGGGAGGGAAGGTTGACTTTCGACCGGGTCATTATTGTGGAAATGTGGTATTAGTGGAAAAGCAAAGTATTTATTATTTCAACATGAAAGAATTCCACAAAGTCAAGGCCTCTTCAATCAACTATATTAACATGAGATAAAAAATATAAAATATACAGGTTATGAAAGTCGGATAGGATAATTCATTACTTTATGTAAGTTAGCATTTATATAATAATAACAACATATGGTTTAAACAATATTTCTGAAGATAGTATACTTCCTTCCCTTAGTACACTGTGAGACAACAGTGGGAGTAGAATGTGGATACTCACCGATCAAGGAAGGGCATAATAAATCCAGTTTACATGGGTTCATTTCAGAATTCATATATAGCAAATATTATTAACCTTACCACTTATTCATATATTTCATTTTATATGTCAAGGACCCCAAGGGTAAAGGCAAAGTTATACATAGCCACGTCAACGGACCGAAAAATATTAACTGTTTACTACGTAGTACCGCGAATATGTACAGGAGAAATGCCCTGTGCACGACTTCGTAATGTTTTATTTTTAAACCCATTACCTCCAATGAAGGCAGTGACAATGCCCTTAAAAGGTTCCAACATTCAACCAATAAAACATTAAATCGACTCCCCATTTGAATCAGATCCCGGAATCCCTAGTAGTTGTAAATATTAATATAAATCAGGAAATTATTGTAAATGTGATTCATATTTTTGCGTCTGGAACAAGTAGATTAAACTCTAAGGTGATTCATGATTATTTAATTGTCGTGGAATAACCAGCGATTATTCCTTCGGGGAATGAAGCCATTCGGGGGGAGGAGGAGAGAGGGCGATGACTCCGTATTCTTGAGGTAAGTTCTCAAGTCGACGCGTGGGAACTGTGCATAGGGACTGTACTCTAGTCTGGAGAATGGCACAGTTTGAGTGGCACTGTGAGCAAAATGTTTCCTTATCAAGTCTTTCCTACTCGTCAAATTATCCCTCACTCCCCCGGAGAGGGTTAACTTATACCAGCTC
>WURS02000013.1:13501424-13515641 GCA_011762765.2 Rhinocypha anisoptera | reverse complement strand
TGATGGCGATCATCGCCGAAACCGGTCGTGCATTGTAAATTTTTTATTTGTGGAATTATAAAAGTTATTTTTTAAAACCCATCAATCTTTAAAATTTCTAATATTCTTCCCAAAAGCTACATCTAACCAACCTTTTACAACAGGACAACACTCTGAACTTTCTTTTGCCACAATATTGACCCAACCAACAACCTTTCCCAATCAGTGTCTACTTACTCAATCACCTAAACTGTATCAAATCACTAATGCTGTATAGGTGGGACAAACCGGACACAATTTCAAAATGAGTCAGGGAACAAAAAGGACTTCTTATCCCGCTCCCACACTTCCCTTTTCGCTAAACACCTCCTCACCAGCAACCACTCCATGACATTCATCCCTGAAGTACATCATGTTGAGAAAAAAGCAAAAAATTAGACACCTTAGAGCAGTTTGAAATCCTCTGGCAGTATTGACCCTGACCACTCAGTGATCAATGAACATTTTATTTAAACCCGATCTACACTACTATTGTCCACACTACAATACAACCGAATCACCCTCCCTCTCAACCATATCCCTCCGTTTCTCCTTTCTCTCCCCCTCCTTAGTCAAGCTCTTTCCAAATGTAAATTCCATCCACCCACAACCCACCACCCCTCACACTCACCCTCCTACAATGTATGCAAGATTCTCTCTCCTTCCCCCACCCCCCCCATTGTAACAATTTAACTGTGCCCTACCCACCACCCCTCTTACCCTCCCCTTCACACTCTGACAATTAAAGCTTGCTCTTCCTAAGGTTTTATTCACCAGATGATGAACGTAATCCATAAAAACCGGTCATGTAAAATAATTCTGTAGAAATACATTCAAACAAAACTAAAATTTTTATTTATGTTATATGATGTTGCATTGCTTATCAAGTCAAGACAAATCTGCTAGTGGTAGAGTACCAACAGTGAATAACTTTCCAACCATTTAGAGTATATTATTTTCAATGCTCCCAATTTTATTAAACTAGTCAATAAAAATTAAATTCATGCATTGTCGTTATACTTCCATTTATTGGAGCAGAATTTGTTTGAATAACGTAGATTCTAATAATTTTGTCACATATGACTTTCCAACTGGTCAAACAACTATCAATGAAAAATTTGTTTCTTCTTCATGAAAAAGTGTTTGCAACCATCATCCGAATCCCCTCCAACCCTGCCATTCTCCTCACTACAGCTCTGCCAGTCAGTGTTCATGCAAAGCAAAGAGTATGATACTCCACAGAAATATGAGGAAACAGCCCAGAGGTTGCAAATCAGGTGAATGCCAAGGGCCAAAAATCTGCAGTGAACCAACCAATGGGGATATGAGAGAGAATAGTTGTCAATCATTTTTATTACAAATTGTGGATGACTAAAGACAGATTGATATCCATGGTGAATGCCTGCACCACCACCACCACAGTCTTTCCATAGACTGGGGTCATTACACCATTTGGTGTCCTCTTAGCCAAACACACTTCTGTTTCATTGGTTTGTGCAAGGCACTCCCTCTTGTTGAGAGATCAAAAATAATGGAGATTTATCCACTGAGGAACTGACTTAATTTCAAGAGTTTTCAATTTAAACAATGCAAGGAGGTGAAAACATAAGTATTTACTTAATAAAATTTATTCATTTCCAGTAATGTATTTTAAATACTCACTTTACACAAGTTTGAATAAAGAGGATAGTCATTGCATCCGCAACCAACTTTTAATTCTTGAGCTCTGCTTTCAAAACATGTACATGAAATTTTTTGCATTTGCAGATCACTAATGAACAGAAACTTTTTTTGGATATGGTTTGGACTGCCCCAGGCTGGATTCAACTTGAAAAATAGGATAGGCATTAAGGAATCAATTCATCCAACTATGTACCACATACCACATGATCACACGGATAAACTAAAAGAAACAAGTCAAAAGATTTTGATCATTCTCCATCCCATTAAACTCTTTCATCGCAGTAAAAAGACTCATCCACAAAGTCAATTTTACAGTTTACAAACAACATTATATGCACATATATGAAATAATGCAAAGGAAGACAAGAGACCATTTCTATGAGTGCATTTTATTATAAGCTAACAAAACTAGATTTAAACTATTAATTTAAACTTACTCAACAGAATAAAGGAATGATATGTTAATCACTGTACTCTTAGTTACCTATAGTTTTAACAAAAATATGTAAGTGGTAACTAAAACATAATTATGATTTCACTGAAAATGTTTTTCCTTCAAACATTCAGATAAAAAGATAATTCAAGTGCCAATCAAAACAAAATGGTAACAGTTGTTTTTGTTTACAGTGAATGATGAGTTCTACTATTTACACTGCAAATATATTTCCAGTTCACCATGAGAGAGAGAGAGAGAACTTAAAAGAGGGATAAAGGGGCAGGTGAGCACGAGCTACTTTGAAACATAAGTGGTAAGTAAACTGATCACTAAAGAGGTGGTGCCACTGGGATTCAAGGAACCAGCAGATATGATGGGCGATGACATCACCCATGTAACCTTCTAAGGTTTGCTTGTACTTGCTTCCTTCTTTCCTTCGATGCATGCAACGTCTCCCGTTTAAAAATCCACGCAGCTTCAGTTTAAAGACTCGGCAGTTACACGACAAGAAGCCAACGCGGCCACTGTACGACCATATACGTATTTATATATATGTATAAATAAACAGTCCCATGGTGAATCCACCCTGGTCCCATCAAAAGCACTAGGGGTATTTATAAATACTCATCATGTACTCACACAGTCTTTCCCAAAGCATAAACCCAGCACTATTTTGATTTACACCGTACATGTACAGATCCCCGGGAAACAAAAATTCCACTCTCATGTTCAGTTCATGAGGGACGAATAATCCCTGCGCTCCAGCAGACACACACACATGCACAGGTCCATTCTGAGCATGCCCCCAACCCCTTGGGGTCCGAGAGCATCTCGCGCAACAACTGACTCTCAGCACCACTCTGGATGCTTCGTGATGTGTCGCTTTCCCGTCGTGTGCAGCAGGGGTCTTCTGGAGCTTGCAGGAGGGAGGGAGGGAGTGGGAGGGAGATCACAAGAACCCCATTTCGAGGGCATTCAAGAGTGCTGCAGTATCGCTGTGGCCGGAGATCCTCCAGAAGGGGAAGTTGAGCTGCGGACGAGCGAAAGGGAGAGAGAGTGAAAGGGAGGGATGCAAGATCTCAGTTTGTGATGAGGACATCAGCAGAAACGCACACAAATCAGAGAGAAAAATAACATCATAATATCTGTCATGGAGATACATACTAGCATTTCGCAGACCTTTTAGTGCCAGATTCTATCACCAAATCCCAGGGCTTTTTCGAGGAATTGTTTTCCACATTTAACTATATATATAATATATATTAATATCAATTTGCTGACATCATTTTATTTATTTACACTGCAAATACTTATGGGGTAAGAAAAATATTTTTGTTGCATTTTTATTTCCTTCACCATTTTGAAAAAATTATTTATTAAACAAAAAACAAGGTCTAAAGATTTCCCCATAGCATTTTAGCACACATAACCTTAGGGACAATAGATAGGTCAGCTGGCACTAAAATGACGAGGGGTCTTATGATTGAACAAATTAAATGTTGACAATCTTCAACTTCAACCTTTGTTTATCATCACCACACCCTACCACATAAGGCAATCTGATTGGCTTAAATCACTTCTGTATTCCACACAAAATATGAGAAATGCAACAAAAGTTCATTATTTGATCACAGAATTATTTCAATAAGTGAAACCGCGGGAGTCCAAAAAAAAAGGAACCTTAATTTGACTATACCTCATTTTTCACTATTTCTCAGGCAAAAAAAGTACATTACAAATGAAAACTAAGAGATAAGTCATCTTGAGTCAAAGCTTGATGATTTTAGAGGGTTCTAAAATTACAAGGAAGTGAGGAACTATGGCTTTTGAGTAAGGTTTGCAATAAGAGGGAGAATTATGAGCGATCAGTACTGGCCATAAAATAAAACTTGCTCAAAGAAAAATTTTTCCACTTCCTGACTGGTACTCTTTTGTATTTACAATTCAGATGAACATTCAAAATTAATTTAAATGTGGATACATATGATGAAATAGGGTAATTGTGCAAAAGGTTATGGATTCTTTTAATTACCAGGATTCATCCTGCCTCAAATATTTCAATGCATGGATACAGATTAAATCCATACATGAACAAATAGATAGAAAAATCCTAATTTAAAACCAATCATTTTTACCCAATAGCAAAGGTGAGAGTTTATATGACACAGGACCCAGATTTTTTATGCATCTTCAAACATATCCATATTTTTGTTTGGAGACAGTCTTATCTACAACTTTTTCCACCACTGATCCTTGCCCATCTCAGGATGATTAACGTTTACCAAAAGTAGCATGCCTGTGAGAGATGTAATATGGGAAGTTGATAATTTTGCCAATATTGACTATTTTACTATTGACAATGAGTCTGCAATATAAATTACCAACCTCTCAAAGTAGTGCGTGCAATTTATTCATTTTCAAAAAAATGGCTTTATTTCCATGCCTTGGTGGCACTTTTTTTGTCAAGGGGGCAATAAGAAACAAGGGGGTTATGATCAGGGAGCATTGGGTATAATTTTATGGAACCAAGGGTTGCAGTGGCTTGAAAATGTTTGGGAAACACAGATATAGGTAGTGAATGCCAAATTATTAGAAAACTTAAGTACATAAAAGATCTTGACATAAGGCTAAGGGCAAAAAAGACCAATTCAGTTTTATTTTAGAAGGAATCATATCATAAAATCATTTATTGCAAGCATTACACCAGGTGATCAGAATTGAACGTTTGAGGCTGAGAGAGAGAGAGAGAGGTCTTAGAGTTTCAAGAAGGTGCAAACTCAATGGAGAAACTTAAGGATTGTTATATGCATTAAATATCCACTAAGATACATTCTGAAGTTTCATTTTTCTAATAAACATATAGCTGCTAGCATTCTATTTTTAGTGTGACTTACCTCATAATTTCATCACAATAATTAACAAGTATTAAGGGAAAAGAAGTAACAGATAATGGAAGAGAGAGAAAGAGCAACATCCTCATTGTGCATACCTGTTTGGCGGCTGCTTCCTCATCCTGCCCATCGCCGACCACAACGTACGTGCA
Source organism: Rhinocypha anisoptera (assembly GCA_011762765.2). Lineage (NCBI taxonomy): Eukaryota > Metazoa > Arthropoda > Insecta > Odonata > Chlorocyphidae > Rhinocypha > Rhinocypha anisoptera. The sequence goes on along the minus strand of WURS02000013.1, from coordinate 13,510,461 downwards.
CTTCCTCCCAAACCTGGAGACTATTCTCTCAAAGCAGCTCTCCTTCCCTGCAAAAGGAGACACACCATACACACACCATTCAACCAAGGGTACCCACACCACTGTGACACCATCCGCCTCCGCTTCCAACCCACCCACCCACATTCACATGTCATCGTGGACACCAAGAGTATAATAAGCACCAAATGTAATTACACACTGTCCTTTGTGACAGAACACCAGCATTATTCATTTGTTCTCCAAAGAAGTGACAAAATTAATCTGTTATTAAAGCCCTCTGGTAAAACAAACCTGAATTTCTCAAGAGTAAGAATAGCTGCTGCACTCTTTCTCACCAATTATGCAATAAAAGATCACTAATCCAAAATATAAGGACGTAATGTGTTCCGGAGTTATGACAATTCCGGTATTGAGATCTTATTATGCTGTATGACAGAAAAAGTTAAGTTAGTAATTCACTGCATAACATATTGTGCTCAATGAGATGGAAAGTAATTTGAAAAACAAATCGTGATTCTATTTTAGGTATCATACAATTTCTTTAACATTGAAAAATTCAAATGAAAATGTTTTTTTATTTGTAAATGATGAATCATTAGTAAAATAGGAGAATCCAGAGTTAGTCACTGCAGTGCTGCCATTACACTTAAGGCCTGAATTCCATAGATACATCGCAAGCAATTTTTGATAATCGCAATATAATATTTTATCAGCCCACATTGCAACTGTGCACCTGCATGTAGAACGCAAAGTTACCACCATCTCCATCCACCTCGGAAAAAGGTAGAGTTGTGGGAAGCATTTGCACAACAAATGTAGGTAATATGCTGATGGCATTGCATCATCACCACACATATTCATATCTAAGAAATGAGATACTCATCTTCGAGTGGAAAGCATGATTTCGTCGACTGGTACTCGTGGTGTTGACATAAAGCAAAACGACGCCATGAATCAGCTTTTTAAACTGGTATCTTAGGTAAACTGGTAGGCAGATAATTCAACTGCCACCTTTGAAATTCCCTGAATCTCTCAACTCATCATATCATAATCATTTCCTATTTAAGAGAAAACTCACTTGTCACAGATTATGCAAACAGAATGAAAAATTCTTCGGCTATATTTTCACACATATTTTATGTTCATAGATAGTTATTAATTCATAAATATATGTATTTCCATTTTCTAATAAGTTCTAGAATAATTTCATTAGCTTGCAAATCCAATTCAATAAGTGAAGGCAATTTTTATTCTTCCCTGTTGATATTATATTATGAAACTAACAAATGTGAGTAATCAAATAATGTTATTAAAAGATTATACAACACCACCATGTAAAATTGGCACCCAAGATGCAATGCCAGTTTACCTTAATTCCATAGCGGATGGTTAAATACAGATTCTATTGATGAGAAAAAATCGAACCAAATACTCAAGACTTAATCTTCTGTTCTTAATAAATGACATCTTCATGATGAAATTGTATAAGATTTACTGCACATACCTATTTTTGTGGCTGAGTATATATTTTCTATTGGAAAAAGTCCCCCAAGTCCAAAGAGGAGTACTTTTGCCAGGGCTGGCACCAGCTGTGTAGTAGTCACCAAGACATTAACACAATTGGACCTGTGAAAAAAATTAATTGATTACTTTATGAGGTCCAATAGACTCAGAGCAGCAAACATCCTCTGTATTAAACTTTGGTTTAAAACAGAATATGCTAACATCTAAAATTAGGCTAGAGTGACTAGCATAAGGGAGGTAATAATTAAGATGGCTGGAACAATTGAAAAGACTAAAATATGGTAGAATTCTCAAAACTCTGGAATGAGACAGAAAAAGTGGGAAGCAGCCTAGAGGAAGGCCAAGTAAACAACAAATACATGATGTAAGGAGAGGGGACATTTGCAGTCAAGAAGAGGGTCACAGTGTCCTGTGGGAGGGTAGTATGAATTGTGCAGCAGGGAAAGGAGGAAGAGCATGTGATAGGAGTCAGAGAAATATGGAGGAGCTTGGTTATTGCCTAGGCCCACAGACAGTGGAACAGGAGCGGTTATAGACTGACAGATTAAAACTTCGGCAACCTGCAATCTAACCTCTCATGTATGAAATTGTTATCCATCTCCTTAAAAGAGAATGATGTTACCCGGAAGTTTAAGTGAATTCACAAAAAATGTTACTCATAAAATGATAACTTTCAGCTTATCAATTCCTAAAGTAAGGAAACATGACTTCCTATACCATAGAATTCTTCTTGGTAAAATAAGACAATAGAACCCCACATGAGCCCTAATACCATGTGAAACTTCAAAGAAAAATGATGATCTACCTTGAATTTATTAGTGCTAGGCACTTTATGGCAAGGGTGAGCCAGTTGTCAGTTGTCGATTCAATCTCAGCACGTAGTTGTAGCCAAGCTTCTCGTTTACCAGCTCCAAGTAAACCTATAATAGGAATTTTAATGCATGTAATTATTATTCTAAATATTCCAGGAGAGACATATGATACAAAATAGCATGAGAAGGAATAATTTTAAATACATGGGTCACATTTGATGATATGTCCCCATTACCATTATGCAGATACATAAATTGTGAAACAAGAATTTTATGGAGAAAAATGATATGCTAGTTTTTAAATTCATACAGAAAAACATAATTTTTTTCACATGGAATTCATTATACACAGCCGAGGTTTGTTCAATTTGATGCTGTCTCAATGCAACAAAATTCAAGTCATTTTAATGCCATGAGGAAAATAAAGTTGTGTGTTTCAATATTATCGACTCCCACATAGTCACACAATACAATTTATTTTATAAATTATCAGTGATATGATAGTGGGTTATGTCCAGGTAAATCAACTCTAGACCATATACTCGTAGGTACCTGCCATACAACAGTTAATGAAAAATAAATACCCCGAGTATACTAATGAAAAGATACTGGTTATTCATTGATTTTAAAGCTGCTTATGACAGTTTTAATGGGGAGGAAATATTCTAAAGCCTCAAGGAATAAATAATATAAACAAAAAAAATCCTGTAACAGTAAAAAAAAAACTAAAATGCTCAGAGTCAAAAGACTAATATGGAATACTACAACAAATATGTAATTCTGTGTAAAATTAAAGTGGGAACACTAAAGAAAAGGGAACAGGGCAGGAAGGCGAGTTTGTATATCTCCTTTTCTATGACATTTTGGAAGCCAATACAGCTTACAAGAGCAGCCAGCCCAGGAGAAAATAAAAAACTCTGATATTCACAGAGGTTAATATAAAGTTTTGCTTTGTTTTTCCACAGAACATGTCTATAAATATTTATATATTATAAATGTAATGTTTTATAAAAATTTATATATTCTGTGGAATGGCAAAGTTTTAAGTTATTAACTAATATTAGTTTTAATTAACCTCGGTACATCATGGGTTTCCACAAGGTATCATCTTCTGTACTCATCACTGTACTCTTATATTGTCAGTTTCTAATTGTAGTCATTAGGTATGGGAGTCAAATGAGAATGAATTATAATGGAATGTTGCACAAACATTCAATTCCAAAACACTGAGTAAAATTTGTGGCCTTATCGTTAAGGGACTCTAAGTGTGTAGACAACATAATTTCAAAGTTAATAATTAAATTAAATTAATAATTTCAAAGGATAAAATCTTGTTTGAAACTGAAGATAAGAGATTCTTTCCAGTGGTTGAATGTACTCTACCAGTATAATAACATAAAACCATAACTCATGTTGATTGTAGTTTAGTAGTACAATAATTAACTTATTTTCCCTTAATAAAAGTACATAACTACAGATATAACATTTTTCAACACTTTCTAGAGAGATCAGACATTCCACAAGAGAAGATTTACATACACAAGAGGATGAGTAGCCTATGGGCTGTTTTACTCTGTCAAATTAAATGTTTCATTTAAGGCATGCAACAGTGGTCTTACCTCCAACACTATTCCTATAGTTATTGTAGGTTTCTTTGATTTTACGATATCGAAATGCCAATTTCCTCATCCAGTCTACTCCACCCCTAACTCCAGTGGCAAGACACAGGTTGCCATTAGTTGCTGCAGCATGAAATCCATCAGTGGCAAAGTTGTAGGCACTGGAATGATCAAGGGAATAATTGGCTCGTGAAACACCTATGTACAAGAAACCATTTAGCAACACTACCCATTCTTTATGGTACAAATAAGCAATGATATTAAGGGAAAGGCAAAACCTTTTCATGTTGATCAGAAATCCTTTTTCCCTTTAGTACAACAGCTGTAATTTTTAGTTTTCAAAAAGATTTATGATACTTACAGTTAAAGACATACTAATAGATTTGGAAAAAGTAGATGAAGGTTTTTTAAATCAATTAAATTCATCAGAGCAGTAAAACTTGAGTTTTCTGGACCAAGGTTGATTGAGAATAAAGTGGAAAGGTAAATGTATTGGGAATGCAAAGGCACATATGTTCATGTTTAAAGGCAGCTGATACATTTCCAACACTTTTCATTGCTCTGTAACTACATATTTACAAAATTTTCTCAAAGCTACATTTTAGTCATTTTCAGGTTAAATATTTCAGGTATTTATAGTATTTAATTATATATGCTAATGTTTAACTTCTCACGCAGCTATGGTAGTTCTAAGATTGATTACAATCAATTTACGCAGAAAATGGGCCAAGCTACGTTACGTGCAATGCATTTGCTAAAGTTGGAACTTTGTTAGGGAGGAATCTATGGAAATGGGGAAAGTGGCTAACCTTCTCGCTGCTGCAAATCATGCGTATTAAATTCTCAAAGTATCTGGAGCCACGGTATACATATATGATCTTTTCGAAAATTTCAGGTTTTCAGGCAAAACCTTTCAGGTTTTTCATTAGTAGAAGTGGATCAAGAGGCAATTCCCTGAATTCACAGAGCTGTTGCATTATCTCCCAATGTGAGGGTGGGATACTTTATTCCAAGGCAGAGGGAGGACAAAGACTTGAGGGAGTCAGCAGGGCTGATTCAGGAAAGGAAGTACGCCCCATTAACTACAACTACAAAAAAGGTAGGAGGGCAAATTTCATGTGGGTGAGGTGCTCTTTGTGAGGACCAGGTTGTTTCATTGACTATTCTCTGTTTCTGAATTCGTGTGATTCCCTCGAAGTTTCCTGACAACTTTGGGAAATTGTAATGTTAGTGTAATACCATTTTTATCAATATATTTCTTCCCTGAAACATAATTTATTATTGCCATGGAAAAATCCTTGTGTCTAAGAAATGTCCTAACTTATCTCAGATAATATATATTTATTGCTTTTTCCAGTCCACGCTGTAACTTTTTGTGATTCAAGTCAAAGTGATCACAACTCTGCACACTTCTAATTACAAGCAATGGAAAAATAACTTATTGCTCACCTAAGATCCTGACCATTGTCATCTGATGAGACATCATCAATGTGGACTTGGTCACAATCCTGAAATAAATTATCAAAAGATGAGTATATTTTTACCCACTTTGATATGAATGCAAAATTGATAAGTAACATCACTTAAACATTTAAGAAAGATTTACTTGAGAAGTAGATAAAGGAAGATCCCACTTTTCAAACTATTATCAAGCTCTAGCTGTGCTTTACATAATGGTCCCCGAATTAATAAAATACATTTACAATGAGAGTGATTGACGCAGCCAATGATAAAACTCGTGATGTATGGCTACAATAACATGGTTTTGTTAAAAAGTAAGAGTTAAATGCATATTGGCTGTTAAAATTTTCACAACTAGATATAGTATGGAGCAAGAATACTTACTTCAACATCATTGAAAAAGAAATGTGTATCGGCAAGATTAAACACCATTTCTTCCATCCTGAAGCCAAGTTGGACCACACTGTGTGCATCCTGGAATGAGAAGGAGTGTCACTGATCACCGCCTACTCCAGAAGTTAATATGAACTAGATTTATACACAAACAGGAAAACTGTATGGACACACTGAAATTAGAACCAGCAGTTTATTTTTGAAGTTAGACAGTTCTTCATTATTTACACCTTGCATAAGTGCACAAGAGTAATTTATCTCTCGATTTGAGTCAGAGACATAATGGAAGCAAGTAACATATCATCCAAAAATAATACATAATAGTAATCCAATATTTCATATTAAAATTTGACAGGGACGAAATATACATGAGGAGGAGTAGGAAGAAGGGAAATTTCTTTAAATAAAAAACTAGTATTTATCTTGGAATGTGGAAGGAGATCTAAATATCTGTATTTTTTTACATTTTTCTTTATCTCCTAACCCACATTCTTTCTCCACCTCATTTCCTTTCTTCATCTGCAAAGGTCCAGATTGGAATCTGCTATAGTCACTGTCCCATGGGTTTTTTTGTGAAATAGCAATGGTCGATCCAACACTTTGCTAGATTTATTTGGTGTTCTTTGGCATATTGAAGGAACAATCTTCATTTATGTCTTTTGTCCACTTTGTCTCTGTCATAACTCTGCAATTATGTTTGTAAAAGCCACTTTTATCCAAGTCAATGCTAACATGTTTAAGAGACATTCCCCACTGCTGTAAATCCCTCTATTCCTTATCGCATGCATTACCAAATCTCGCAATTCCACCACACAACCCTCATGCCCCAAACTGGATGGCCCATCATCACCCCAAGCCCCCTCTCCCACCAAGAGACCTCCCCACTTCTTCATTCCCAGGCCAAGCAGAGCAACAAAGCTAGCTGGACTGATGGCCCCCTCACGATCTGTCCATTGGGTGACAAATGGTTTCTGACAAATCAGAAGAGTGGGGAGGAACATTGTTTCACTAGAGAATGAGAAACAAACTATAAACTCTGACTTTCTCTGACCAGATGTGTGGGAGTTCAATATAGTCAAGAGTGATATGCCCCTTAAAGATAATGGACAGTATCCACAAACAATAAAAATCATCACTGACTTATGAGGTCATACTGCATAATATCCAAAACCATTTTTTGCACACCAAAAAGAAAAAAATATCATGAAGCCTAAAACACTTCTTCTGACAGACAGTTTCCTGACAGATATGGACAAATTAGGAGAGAGGGTAAACTAATGAAATCCCCCCCGCCCCCTCTCCCCAACAGGGTGAGTGGGTAGGGTGTGGGGATGCGTGGCTGGGAGAAAAGAAGTGTGGGTCTTGAGGAACCCAGGTCACCATAACAGGAAACTTATAGTCCAGTTGGAATAGGTCGAAAATCGCCAGATTTCAGAAAAAATTGGATAAACGATGAAATTTGGTACAGAGGTAAAAACGATGATTTTTAAAACTTTTGCATAACAAGGGAGTGCGAATTGTGTTTATAAACAAAATGGCGACCTCGACAAATTCTAAAAAACTGTTTTTCGCTCATAACTTTACAACTATTAGTGCTAGAGAAAAAGTTTAAATTTAGGACATATAGACGATAAAAAGACAAAGAGAATGAGAGGTCGCACGATAAATTTGAACGAATCGTTTGTTGTAAAAGTATCAATAAAGAAAAAATGTGGCCTGTTTTTTGGGTCAAGTTACAGTTGAAATAGGTCAGTATTAATCTAATAAAATAAAGCCTTTTTGATTGTATAAACGTCCTCCAAATCACAAATTCCAAACGTTAATAGTTTCTGCAAAATTCCAATTAAACAAAAAAATTGACCATTTTTCACCCTTTGATATGAACACTTTATTACCGAGATTAATTTTCCCAACGTGGTCCAAATTTAATTAATTACTATTCCTCTAGTTTAATAAAATTTTATCAAAATTTCAATATCTTGAAATCCAGCAAAGTTATTCAATTTGTTTATAAAATTTCGATTTCGCTCATTTTGAAACTCAGTAACTATACGTACTATCGAATTCGAATAAACTGCAAGTTACAGTGTTTAATTAACCGTGAAGATTTCAACAAGAATCTCCCATTAAAGTTCATTGAAACGGAAATTAGAGCAATAGACGTTTTTTTAAATTTGAAAAATCATATTTTTTAAACAAATAGACTTCAGTCGGCCAAACTCGCTATGGCAGGATTTAAGACCCTAAACCTACTTTTAATGACGTTTCGTTTGGCATAGATGAATCATCTTCGAGTAATCGTGATAAGAAGCCCAAGTCTACATCGCGGCGAAGCGCGGAGCTCCCGAGATCAGTTCCGAGGACATACGTTCCTGGCTCCTACTCATCCCATTGGGCACCACTCAATGGAAGGAGTATTCTTTTGTTTAATGTTCGTGGCGTTAACGGTGCCACGATGTCATTTAAGCTTCCCAATACAATGAGACAAGATAGCAATGTTCCAAAAGTTTATTATACGTACTATGTGTTTCGGCCACTAGGTCATCATCAGGCACCCTCAACCTTACACTATATCTCACTTTATCATTCGATAAATCATAATCAGTTACTTTTATTTAGCCTTCCCTCCACAAATCAAAGAAAGAGAAAAAATTCTCACGGAACACGGCAACACCCATATGCTCCTTGAGGTGAGACTCGAACCAGAGATCCTTTTGGGTTAACAGGCGGGCATTGTGCAGCCACAATGGCCGACCTCCTCATCCGGGGCGATCCTGGATTATGAGGGATTATCGAGTTCCGGTGTGACCCTCGAATCGCTATATAATTAATCGGAATCGTCCCCACCCTCCCTTTCTCTCTCTCGTCGGCCGGAGAGTTAACCCCGCCAGTCGCAAAAGTTTAATCGAGTTCTAGCCGAACATCACATTTGTGTTCAAAATATTTTTTCGCATTCGACACAATGGAATGTTCGGTGTAATTTAAAAAATGAGGATTGATCAAAAATTTTCCGTGGTGTAATTCGGATTTCACTTTTTACGGATTCATGTCACAGAATTAGAATAAGCGCAGCATTAAATGATTTCGCTATGTTTCGCTTTCCGATTATGAATAGTGATTTTTTTCTTTTAATATCCAACAAAAGTGGAGGTTGCCGGAAGGAGGGGAAGTAGAATTCGCGTATTACACGTTCGCTGTAATGATTCCCTATGCATAATAATGTTGCCG